>VMDO01002718.1:0-16353 GCA_007922755.1 Pedetes capensis | reverse complement strand
GTGCTTAGCTTCTGAGATCTGATGGGATTGGATGCCACAGGGCTATGGCTGCAGGCCCTACAAGTTATTAGCCCCCATGAATTCCAGCAGTCTGTGTTCCCTTAGCCTTCTCTAGTTTCCTCTAGGCTCTTTGGAACCAGGAGCTTTTCCCTCCCACTTACTTCTGAAGGACTCCCAAGTTTAGGCTTCTCAATTTGTGCTCTTTCTTTGTTACCTGTCTCATCCTTCCTCTAACTCTTCCTAAAACTCAACCTCAGGCTTCAAGCTAGCAATACTTCCCACTATATCAGCCAGGTAGGCTTCCCGAAGTTGAAGGAGTCATTTTTCTCTCTGTGGCTTCTGAAGGCTCCTACAGAGCTCCTCCAATTTTGTCTTTCTACTCTTTGACAATTTTATTTTTCTCCACTTGTCAGCCTAGAGAACATGTTTCTCTGCTTTGAGATTTGGCAGCACTATTAACTAAATTTTACCATTCACACTTGAGCTTCACTTGAGTTATTTCTTTTTTCCTACCAGATTCCCATAAGCTTCCAATTTGTTTTTCCTAACTTACTTCATACCTTCTCAGCTTTTTTTGACCACCTCTGTACTGATACACTCAGTGGATTATATATTTAAACCCATTTAAGTCCAATTCTAAACTGAGTGCCCTACTGTTCAATGAATGATTGAGTACTAAGAATGCTTACGTTTTCCATTTGCTTTATGATAGGCTTGTTTCTATGGTACATTGCATCTGGAAAGTACTTTGAAGTCAATTATTTTGATCTATTCATCCTGGAAATAATAGATAATATTCTTTGAGAAGAAGGATGGCCTGAGAGAAGTTATGATAAAAGCTTTGCATTTCAGGCACACACATATTTGAGTCTTTATTGTATTGTTTACTCATGACAAGACCTCAGAAAAGCTATTTAGAAGTGTGCTTCTCTGTTAAGTGAACATAAAGTAACTCTTGGTTTTCAGATGAGGAAGAAATTATTAAGTCCCTTTCCTAATACACTGAGCTTTGTAGCTCTTCCATTATCAGAGACTTGGGCCAAAAAGTAGGAAAATGGCTATCTGGATACTATTACACATCCTTCATAACTGAGTTCATTCTTCTAAGCAATAAAACTCATGCATGGAACCTAGAAAAAAATTTGAGCCAAATCACAGATTTTTAAGACAATGGAACTTATATAAGGAAACTTAAAAATATCTATAAATATAGTTTTACCCATTTTGTGATGTTGCAAAGTTAGGTTAATCTATCCTGGAGCCTACAGCACAAAAGGACTTAAGGATAATAATTCTTTTACTACTGAATGGTACTCTAATTAATGAAACAATAATTTAATATCCACCTTGCTAATAGACTGTAAGCTCCCATCAGAGCATAGATGGTGTCTTACTGCATTTAATACATATGTATTAAATGAATAAGTGAATGAATGACTTTTCAATTAAGCATTAGTTTGGATTTTGTTCTACATATTCCAGAATACTTGAGATGTGTTGCTGGTACAAATGACAATTACCATTTAGTGTATGGAGGCAATCATAGATCTTTAGAGGAAGTTTGTTAATTTTTAATGAGACCCCCACTTCTTGGTGTTTAATCCTTCTAAGTAGAACTTATTTACTGGCCTACAAATGTTGGGCTTGACGTATAAAAAGATAAAATACTTTATACAGGCAAATTAAATTAGAGACCTGAATTAAGATAGATCCAAAAAATTTAATTATCACATAAAAGTCCAACTGTAGTTGTTAAGCTCTCTCTGGACCTAACTGAGGCTCTGTTAGAGGCAGAATGTTAGGCCCAAGGAATAGAGCCAGGCTTGTATTAATGTTATTGCTATAGTAGTCACTGACTTGGCAGCTCAGGGAATAATCTCTTTCATGGTAATCTGTACTGTCAATCCTGAATCAAAGCAGAATCCTCACCTTGTTGTGTACTGATCTCTGGGACACTTTCTTAATCTTGCTCACATGCCTTAACCAGGTGGCCCAGTTTTGCCCTCTGCCAGTCATCATCCCTTTCATAAGTTTTGATCACTCTTCTAGCTCTTTAATCTGAATCATATAAACTATAATCCAATTTAGGGATCAAAATTACTTAAAATCGCTTCAAATCCTGAACTTCAAACTCCAGTATATGAGGTGGTATCATTTGTGTTGAGATGGAAAGAAGAAATACAATAGGAAAAGCAAAATGAAGGGAAAAAAGATTTTTTTTATCATTGAGAAGCATCAGGATTTCAAAAGGACCAACAGTGAATGAAAGAAAGCTGGAGAGACATTCGACATAGCCAAGTAAAAGGTAGAGTGGGTGAAGAGTTAAGATGTATGAGACAGGCAGTACAGGACTTTAGGAACCTTGGAAGCCATGCTAAGGAGTTTGGACTTTATCTCAAAACTACTGAAGGATTTGCAGCAGAGTTGTAACATGATAAAATTATTTTACCCTATGGGAACCAGTATGGGAGCATTTTGCCTGAACATGAATGGGAGAGAGGCAATTTCCCATTCAATGACTATGTAATGTATGACTTCTCAAATCAAAGAGAGAGTGTTTTCTTTATGTTTAAATTTAGTGCCATTCTATAAATTTCTAACTCCTTCCAGGAACATGGGCTGCTCACTGTTAAGAGGATCCCACAAAAAGAAAAGGCTAATGTTTTTTCCAGACTTATGTTTTTGGTATGCTGCTGGCATTGACAGTCCCTATGGTTACACATTCTGTTAGCCAGAGCACTTCCTTGTAAGCAAGCAGAGGTGTAAGGAGCAGAATGGAGGAGGTGGCGGGAAAATGCCCAGAGAGCAGTCTTGTTGAGGAAAGTAATGGGGTTCAGACTAAAGGATGAAAGGAGGGCTTGTGAAACAGAGACAGGCAAAGGCAGGAGGAATTATAACATACTGAAAAGTACTCTGGAAGTAAAGGGAGAAAGAAAGAAGTTATTCAAAAGAGAACACAAGGGTATAAAAAAGGAATTAACACAAAAACAGACCATAATAAACTTTAATGCCCTAAATTATTATTTGGAGAATTTACTTTGTGAATGTAAGGCATTTGGTGTTTATTTTAATGCTCCAATACTTTTTTGCAATAAAATTTGGATATCAAACCTATCTGATGATATAGAATGTTTCCACACCCTCAGCCCTACAGAAATAGTTCTTTTTGGAATCATGAGATACCTTATACCTTAAAGAACCTGATAAGAATTGTGGAACTTCTTCCTGGGGGGAAGGTATGCACTTAAAAAAATGTGTATAATTTTAGTGGTTTACAAGACCCAGACACACTAAATCCTTATTCATGTCCTCAAATTTTCACTGATAAGGAGATTGGAATAAAAGCATTAGCTTCATTTAACTGATGCATCGGCTAAAACATCATCATTTTTCAGAAAGGAATTGTGACATCTTCAAATGATAATCACTGGGAAGAACAGGAAGTTTGTACTTAATTCCAAATTTCAAGAAATTTTTAAACCTTCACTCTATCCTATAATACAAATTAAATATAACATTAATAGTGCTGTCAGATTGACTTGACAATCTCTGCTTATGTATTTTCTCTAAGGACCTGAATTATGTAAGCAAAAGTGAAAATCATACATTTCAGCTGATTCTATGTAAACTGCTTGTCTAGTCAGAGGCAAGGTATCTTCAGGGAGAGCAGGGTACAGAGAGTGAAGTCAGGAGGAGACAGAGCAGAGAGAAAGAGGGCCAGAGATGGACTGGGAATTGGATATTTGGACCGTTCTACACATAGGGAACAAATGATGAGCACCACAAGTACAGACAAAGTCAGGAAACAACCAAAACTCATAATTGATTTGATATAAGGAATCTACATAGCATAAATATTAAGACTCAAAGTAGAATTTAAAGAATGATATATTTCTGGATTGGATCCTAAAATAAAAATAGTTCCTGAGTGGAAAAGCTGGAGAAATCTGAAAAAAAAATCTATGCCTTAGTGTGTAGTATCACATCAGTGTTAATTTCTCAATTTTCATAAATGTACTATGGTTATGTAAAATGTTGACACTGGGGAAATAAGGGAATACTGGAACTCTGTGCTATCTTTGTACCACTTCTGTAAATCTAAAATTATTTCAGTAATAGAAGCCTATTTTTAAAAAGAATATTGAATAGAGGAATTAAAATAGATCCTGAAAGAAATATCAAATCATCAAATATAATTTCTGAAAACTAGTGGCCAATCCATCTGACTTTGAAAGAAAGATTCCACCTGGTCCCTGGTACTCCAGCATCTCATCTCTGTTTTCATAGTCCTACTTTATACCTAATCTAGTCTTTTTACCAAGCTTTGATTCACTCATAAGGAAAGGCAAATGCCTAATTGAGCATGCTTTAGCCTTCCATATTCTTGATACAGCACTTCTATTTCCTGAAGTAAAAGGATTCCTCTTTAACCTTTCTTGTTGATGAAATTAATCAAGAAATAAATCATTTGTTCTTTTCAACCTTGCCTCAAAATCTCAGTTCCTTCCAGAGTCCTATCTATCCACACCCAGTTTAATTGGGTGGGACAATATTTAATGCATACTATTAAGCTGAATGTGTTAGTGTGCAAGTAGTAGGGAAAGAAAATACTGCTTTTTCAATGTTAAAGGAACTATATTGACTGTCTTAATAAAAACAGATTTGTTGAACATTTTTACATAATCCAATACAACAAAATGTTTACTGGAAGTTATGAGCCACATAATGGGAAAACAAACATAAATGAAATCCCTGACTTTGAAGAGATTCTACCCTAGAGAGGAAATAGCCAAGTAAACAGGTATTTTCAGTATATTAAGTGCTATCAGAGAAGTATATACAGGGTCCAACAGGATTGTACAAGAAAAGCGTTAGGATTGTGGCCAAATGCACATTTAATCATTTTTTTGCCCAGTGTTAAACATCTATGAAACAGACTAAAATGGTGCTTTCCCACTGCATTTTTTTAAACAAATGCTTTTCCATACACACAAAGGAACTTTAAATTGTTCTCCTACTCTAGACACAATATATCTATGACATCTATTTTCTGTGAAACACATTGTTGCATTTTTGTCTAACATGTTATTTTCCCAATGACTATTTATCATCTCTGTTTTTGTCTAATGAACAAAAAGTGCAAGTCGACAAAATAAACCTGAGCAAAACAATGAAAAGGCAACCATGCATCATCAATTTAGGAGGGAAGAAAAGAATCAACAAAAGAGCATAGAGACTCAGTTGCTTCTGAATACCAGGAAACAGCATCTGTGTTTCTCAATAAGTTAATAGCATCAACTGTGTCAATTAGTTGGAACCTTTGGGGCAAGGAGGGAAAGGGGAAAAGGGAGAGGAGCAGAGGGAGAGAGATTCCATGTGTCCATACACAGTAATTTCTCTTACCAATACCACTAATTCAATCAAGAGAAGTATTTTAATACCTAGAAGTACCTTAATCATCCCAGGCTCCCATGAAAAAATATCATATATTGGGAGGCTTACAGAGCAGAAGTTTATTTCTCACTGTTCTACTGATGCAACTCATCAATAGAATACAATATAAAGCTACATGTTAAAGTGTTATTTAGTTCCTGAATACACATCTTCCAAAAGCAGTGTCAACAGCAGCAGCATTTCTAGAGATGTCAGTGCCTTAGGCATACCTTCCTGATTGTCAAGCTGAATAGAGTATCCTAGGAAGATAGCCTATTGCACGTGATAGGAAATAATGTAGTGGTTGGATTAGGGGAAGAAAAAACACAGTGGATACAAAGGTGAAGAGTAGATGAATAACATTCTCCAGGAGACAGTATGTAAAAATCTGAGACACAGTAACTTTCTGTGGTTACTTTCAAATTATAATATATTGACTTTCTCAAAATGTAAGCACATTTAAAAGCATATTAAAAAAATATGAGGCTCTGGTGTGTGAGAGTGAGTGTGTATGTTTCTTGAGTTCTATCCTGAATATATGGAGTAACTTCAGGAAGAATATTTTAATCTCCTCCATGCTCATTATGTACAATGCTATTGACAAATACTTTCCTACAATGTATCCAAGGGAGATGGAATGCTACATATAGTACTGTAATAAAGAATGATTTTTCTTAATTTGGGAAGAGATCCTAACACAAACACAAATACAGCTCATACATTTGGACAATGTATTTAATATCCCTGGCCATTAGGTTCCTCAATTATAAAATGAGGACATTAAACTGAAATCTGATCTCTAAGATGCCCCTAAGTTTTGAGACTCCAATATCCCTAGCCACTAGGAAAATGCAAACCAAAACAACTCTGAGATTCCACCTAACTCAAGTAAGAATGACCAAGATCAATAAAAGAAATGATTTCAAATGTTGGAGAGGTTGTGGAAAAAAAGGAACCCTCTTACACTGTTGGTGGGACTGTAAATTGGTTCAACCACTTTGGAAATCAATATGGAGATACCTCAGAAAATAAAAATAGAACTGCCATATGGCCTAGCTATACCACCCCCTGTGAATATACAGAAAGGGAGATAAGTCATCATACCACAGTGACACCTGTATCTCCATATTCAGTGCAGCATTTTTCACAATAGCAAGGCTATGCAACCAACCAAGTTGTCCATCAACAGAAGAATGGATAAAAAGTTGTTGTACATATACACAATGGAATACTACTCAGCAATAAAAAATGAAATAATGTCATGTGCAGCAAAATGGATAGAACTTGAGAACATCTTGAATGAACACAAGCTCAAAGAGAAATACCGTATGTTCTCACTCATATGTGAGAGCTGGATTTTACTTAAAGGAAGAAAAAATCCTATACATAAGTTGATGTATAAAAAACGGACAATTAAATTTAGAGAAGGTGAAGACCACCACCTCCTCCTCCCCCTCCCTATAAATGCTTGGAGCTCACTAACAATTCAAAATGTTTACTTGAAGTCTTACAATGCTTGTTTAAAGTTCCTGTATAATTAAGTCTGCTCAAGTTTCAATTTCCTGACCTAGGCAGGGGGTGGGGGTGGGGTTCTCTGAAGAGGAACTAGGCAGGAAATTCCGAGATAAACAGATTAACTACAAAAATGTACTGGCCATAGGACATCTGCACCCAGACGGTTGAAACTTAGTTTCCTTGTGTCTTCCTGCCACCCCTTAAACTGTATAAAAACCCCAAGCCCCTCTCCTTCGGGGTCACCTTCCTTCCCTTGCTGGGAGACTCTATGGAGGGTTGACCCTGGCGCCAGAAATAAAGCCTCATGTTTATTGCATCGATCCACCACTCGGTGTCTCTCTGGGGCCTCTCTCCTCTCTCCTCAAAGATCCTAATTTGGGGTCCTACAAAGGGACAATATAAAGGGTAGAAAGGAGGAGGAGGGAGGGAACTAGCAGAGGGAAGTCAAAATTGCAGAAGGCAGAATGCAGAAGAGAATCAATGTAGAGGGATATGGGGGAGAAGATAATCTCTATGTAAACAATGTAAGTTCATGAATACATCCGAGAAATAGGAGAATGTAATCCAAATAGCATTTGAGTTTTACTACATATTAGTCATAAGACTCCATAAATCTTTTAAGTTGATAAAAATGTGACCAAAATTGATGTAATGGTTGCATAACAGAAAAAGCCAATGTTGTATTACTCTGTACCCCACCATCATTTATCAATAAAGGGAGAAAAAAATAAACTTTGAGACTCCATGTCATTTGTGATCAAACTTTTATGTGTAAAGACTACAGAGAATCTTTAGTCTTAGGTAAAACTTTAAACATATTTTCTTATACTAACTTTAAAATGCCACTTTACTTTTGTGTAGCTTTAGTTTAGCTTTTTTTTCCTTTTTTTTTTCTTTTTTTTTGAGACTAAGTCTCATTGTGTAGCCCAAGCTGACTTGGAACTTGCTATATAGACCAGGCTGGCCTCAAACTTGCATTGATCCTCCTGCCTCAGCCTCCTGAATGCTGGGATTATAGGTGTGCACCACCATACCTGGCAATTTCTCCCATTTTAAAACATTTTACTACACCCCGTGGGAAAAATTTCAGTCTTCATTTTTCAAAAGAGGAAACTGAATATGAGAGTTTGAAATGATTTTCTCTAAGATATACCACTAGTGTAAAGTATGGCAGAGTCACATCTACTCTTTTGAAACTAAAGTATTGTTTCTACTCTACCTCTCTGATAGTGTATTTTATTCTTCAGCCAACATGGAAACCACTTTTTAATGGAAAATGAAAAACTATTCATCCATCATTGTATTATTTCAAAAGCACTTACTGATACTTGTCATATACCTGTGCTGAACATTGGGGTTATATTAATTAAATTAGAGTTGCTATAGGATCCCTCTTTACAAAGCAACTATGGACATACACGTTTGTAAAACTGAAATTTCTACCCATTTATATTTGCAACTCACTCACCCTACTCATTTCTACTTTTCTTACTTTCTACCCCTTTCATGTGTTGTAAGACAAAATATAACTTTCACTGATATTATTTAGAGTTTATCTACTATTGTGGTGGTCTGCAGCTATAACACTGTGGTGACAGATCCCATCAGATCTCAGAAGTGAAGCAGAGTTGGACCTGGTTAGTACTTGGATGGGAGACCACCTTGGAACACTGGGTACTGTAGGCCTGGGAGAAGAACACACGGCAACCTACTCCCAAAACACAATCTTCCATTGAAAACCCAATGAATAGCAGAAAAGCATTGACAGTAGTGTTTTGCCCATTGCATGTAGGGTTGCTATGAATCAGACACCAACTCGACAGCACCTAACAATAACTATTGTAGCAAGAGATAAATATAAAAGGAGAAGATATTATAAATGTTTAATATTATATTATACAATTATTTTCTGTGTGTGGCTTCTGGGCCCTAAAACCTGGGAAATGGCAGCTTTATTTTGCTACTTATGAAATAATATGGTTGACTGAAGAATAACTTTTTAATATTCATGTATAATAATGGAGAATAAAGTCTTCCTTCAAGTAGCAGGTATCCAAATAAGAGCTCTAATGATACAGATGTAACAGAAGTTCTGATGAAATAGACTAATTTAACAAATAAGACTAATTTGCTGTGTTAGCTTTCTATCACTGTAACAAAAATCTGAGACAGTCAACTCATAAACAGAAAAGGTTTATTTAGCTTCACAATTTTAGAGGTTTCAGTCCATTATTAATTGGCTCCATTGCTTTCAGGCCTGTATTGAGGCAATACCTCATGGTGGGAGCATGTGGTAGAATAAAACCATTTACCTCACAACTGGGAAGTAAAAGAGTAAGAGATAAAAGTCCCACTATCCCCCTTGAAGACATGCTCTCAGTGACCTGAAGAACTGTTGCTAGGCCCTACCTCTTAAAGTTTCTACCACCTCCAATAGCACCAGTCTGGAGACTAAACCTTTACTACATGAATCTTTGGGGGACATTTAAGGTCCAAACATCAGTACTTACTAAAGGAGATTCCCTAACACTGTGCTATCTCAATGTGATAGAACATCTAATCTTTGCATGTTAAAAAATTGGGAGCACAGCATGCAGTGAACAGATAAAATCACTGCATAGCTTCTCTACTGTTTGAGTTATTGGTTGGAAGCTGGAAAGAATTAAGAAAGACGGATCATAAGTGATATTTATCTTTAATACTAATATGTAACTGGAAATACAGGGATCTGAGCAAATACAGGGATTATAACTTTGTGAACAACAGCACTACTAGGAGGACACAATGATGTCCAAAATAATGGGCTCAGAAGGGAGTTGAATTTGAAAGGACTGAATTTCAGACTTAAAATTAATAAGCTTAGTAGAGAAAATGCTCTGTAGAGCCTTGACTAGGCTGTGGCTTAAGGATTGAGAGGAAGGGATGGCCAAGATTTGAGACAGGAATCACCACTGAGGGTATGCAATTAGGAACTCTCACACCTCCTCAATCACTTATTAAAACTTACTCAGAATAGGCACATTCTGTACAAATATCACTATATACCTATGCCAAGCTTTCTAGAAAGTTTTAATTCCAAGCCCTCCAGGAAGACAATTACTTTCCTACATACATTTATTTGGCAACTGAAGTCAGAGGAGTATCTCCTTAAGAGTCATGGGGTCAGAGATTATTGCTAAAAAAGTACTTCAGTTTTGGCTGAAAAGAATCTTTGTATTAAAATGAATTACTTGGTTTCATTGGTAGAAAAAAATCTGATTTTACATAGATAAAACACAGCTGAGAGGAATTTGTGTTAAATAATTTTTAGGCATGAGAGAAAATGTA
The DNA here is from genome assembly GCA_007922755.1 of Pedetes capensis. Lineage (NCBI taxonomy): Eukaryota > Metazoa > Chordata > Mammalia > Rodentia > Pedetidae > Pedetes > Pedetes capensis. Next base: position 6,078 of record VMDO01002718.1, on the reverse strand, counting down.
TAAAAGTGTTATGATTAAAATGTAATGGTTACTTTATTAGTATGCACTCTTTGTGATCAGTGGTTCATGGAAAAAGAAAAAAATGAGGCAAGGCAAAAGAACATGCTAGTGACTATTTTATATTTTTACAACACTATATATATATGTTATATATCCTTAATTGTACTTATATATGTACTTGTTGTTAGGTGCCCTCAAATCATGTCTGACTTCTTGCAACCCTCCTAGGGTTTTCAATGGCTGATTGTTTGGGGATTGCTTTGGGAGTGGATTACCAAAACATGCTCAGTTGTAGAGTGCTACTCATCAGTCTCTGAGGACCTAGGCTTGATCCCCAATACCACAAAAACAGGGGAAGGATATGGCTGAAAATTCAATAGAAAACCCAGTCTCTCACATTAAGAACCGGTGACAAGAGCGCAGGACAACCACAGCCATTGGAAGGTAAGTATGTATGTGAGGCAGAGAGAGCACTACTCCAGAAAGGAAGAATCCAGAAAATATGGTAGGTAGCCAGAGGAAAATGACCTGTAAACACAAGAAATAATGATTCAAATAACTGCTCACTTCTCTTCAGAAACAATGGAGGCTGGAAGATGGTAGAGCAAAATGGACAAAGTCCTCAAAGGAAAGAGCTGTTGACCAACAATTCCGTATCAAATAAAAATATTCTATAAAAATTAAAGTAAAATCAGGACTTTTCAGACAAAAGAATTTAATGTCAGCTGTCAGCTGATCCATACTGCAATAAATGTTCAAGGAAGTTGTCAGAGTGATGAGAAATATCAGATGGAACCTCAAAATTTGAAGAAGAAATTAAGAGAATCTGAAATGGTAAATAAAATATTGGTAAATCTGAAAGATTATATCTATTATTTTTTTTAAACACATATGACTCTTAAAACTATAACAGGGCTGCAGGTACAACTCAGTGATAGAGTACATGCATGGCTTCAATCTCCAGCATAAACAACAACAAAACAAACAAACACAAACCTCGACTATTATGTTGTGGGGTTTAGGTGTGCAGATATAATTCACATGACAAGTATAATATAAGGTATGGAGAATTTCATATATATATTATATACATATATGTATGGGGAAAATGTATACACATTTTAAAAGATATTATTCATGTTTTACTTTCCAAAATTGAATAATGGGAGCAATGTGTAGTATGACCCCATGTAATTATAGATGTCAAACATGACTTGTCTTCATCTTTTGTATATTGAATATAAGAATTTTAATAAAGTTAATATCTATACATTTTTGGCACCCTCTGTGTGTATAAATATGTATGTACATATATATGAAATTCTAAAAAATTTAAAGTACTCCAAAGGAAGCTAGCAAGGACTAAAGGGAAACAAAATAGAAAGAACAAATAAAAATCAAATAATAACACATGAGATCTGAATCTAGCCACATCAACAATATAGTAAATGTTAACAAGCTAAGCATGCCAATTAAAAATTAGATGTTATCATAAAGGATTAATAAAATGCCTTATATAATTTCTTTAAGAATACACATTAAGTGAGGTGTGGTAGCTCATGTCTGTAATCTCAGCAACTTGGGAGTTGGAGGCAGGAGCATCCCATGTTTGAAGCCAGAGGCAGCTTGAATAACATAGACTTTGCCTCAAAATTTTAAAAAAAGTAAAAAAATGGGCTATGGGTGCAGCCCAGCCATAAAGCACTTTCAAAGTATGCATGAACTCCTGGGTTCAATCTCGACTACTGTCAAAAAAAAAAAAAGAAAAAGAAAAAGAATTCACTGTAAGTATATATGCATAAGTAGGTGAAAAGTAAAAGGATTGGCAAGATTTGTAAATAATAAACATAAGAAAGTGAGGAGTAGGGACTCAATATTACAAACAGATAAAATGAGACTTCAAGACAAATAAATTTAGAGATAAAAAGGAACATATCATGATGATAAAAGTTATATCCATAAGAAACAATAATTATAAATACATGCATATCTAATATCTTGTAGTTGTTAGATTCCATTGAGTCAGTCAGACTCAGAGCAACCCTATGTACAGCAGAACAAAACATTACCTGACACTGTGCCAAGTTGTTGGTGTTAGGTGTGGTAGAGTCGGGACCGACACATAGCAACCTCATGTACACAAAATGAAATGCTTTTTATTCAGTGCCAGACACACAATCTTTTTTATGTTTAAGTCCATTGTTACAGCCACTGTGTCAATCCATCTAGCTGAGGTTCTTCCTTTTTTTCATTGACCTAACGCTCTCAAAACATGATGTCCTTCCCCAGGGATTGGTCCCTCCTGACAACATGTCTAAAATTTATCAGACATGATCTAGCTATCATTGCTTCCAAGGAGATTCTGATTGCACTTCTTCTAGGACAGATCTGTTGGTTCTTTTTACAGTCCATGGTATATTCAATATTTGTCTCAAGCACCATAATTCAAAAGCATCAGTTTTTCTCCTGTCTCCCTTATTCAACATCCAGCTTTCACAACCATATAATGCAGCTGAAAATACGATGACATGAATGAAGTGCACCTTTGTCTTCAATGTGACATCTTTACTTTTCAGCACTTTAAAGAAGTCTTTTGCAGTAGCATTTCCCAGTGCAATGCACCTTTTGATTTCTTGACTGCTGCTTCCATGTGTGTCAATTGTAGAACCAGGTAAAGCAAAATCTTTGACAACTTCAATCTTTTCTCCAGTTATCATGAAGTTGCTTACTGACCCAGTTGTAAGGATTTTTGTATTGCTGATGTTGAGGCACAGTCCATTCTGAAGGCTGTGTTCTTTGATCTTCATCAGTAAATGTTTCAAATCCTCTTCACTTTCAACAAGCAGAGTTGTGTCATCTGCACAACACAGGTTGTTAATGAGCCTTCCTCCAATCAAGATGCTGCATGCTTCTTCATAAAGTACAGCTTCTCTGATTATTTGCTCAGCATAGAGACTGAAGAGGTATGGTGAAAGGATACAGTTCTGATGCATACCTTTCTCAACTTTAAGCCAGGCAGTGTTGTTTCCTTGTTCTGTTTGAATCACTGCTTCCTGGCTAATGTACAGATTCCTCATGAGTAAAAAAAAAAGTGCTGTTGTATTCCCATTCTTCACAATGTTATCTATATTTTGATCCACACAGTCAAATGCCTTTGCATAATCAATTAAACAGAGATACATCTTTCTGGTATTCTCTACTTTTGGCTAATAGCCACCTGATATCAGCAGTGATGTCCCTGGTTCCATGCCCTCTTCTGAATCTAGCTTGAATTTCCAGCAGTTCCCTGCCAATATATTGTTACAGTCACTTTTGAATGATCTGTAGCCAAATTTTACTTATGTGTGATATTAATAATATTGTTTGATGATTTCCACATTTGGTTGGATCACCTTTCTTGGGAATAGGCAAAAATATGGATCTCTTCCTGTCAGTTGGCCAGGTAGCTCTTTTCCAAATCTCTTGGAAGAAACAAGTTAGCAACTCCAGGCCTACATCTGTTTATTCAAATCTCTCTACTGGTATTCCATCAATTCTTGGAGGCTTGTTTTTCTCCAATTCCTTCAAAGCAGCTTCCACTTCGTCCTTCAGTACCATTGGTTCCTGATCATATGCAGCTTCTGGAAATTGTTGGTCATCCACTAATTCTTTTTGTTTAAGATTCTGTGTATTCCTTCCATTTTCTTTTGATGTTTTCTCCCTTGTTTTATGTTTTCCTTGTAAAATCCTTCACCGTTGACACTCAAGGCTTGAATTTTTCCTTCAATTCCTTAAGCGTGAGAAAAAAAAGTGTGTTCTTCCCTCTTGGTTTTCTATCTCCAGTATTTTGCAGATGTCATTATAACATTTGATTTTTTTTCTTCTTGAGCTGCCTTTTGAAATCTTTTTAGTTCTTTATCTACTTCATGTCTTCCTTTGACTTTAGCTGTTTGATGTTCAAAGACTAGTTTCACCATCTCTTTTGACATGTAATTTGGTCTTTTCTTTTTTTCCTGTCTTTTTAATGAACTTTTGCTTTCCTTATGAATGATGTCTTTGATGTCAGGCCACAACTCATCTGGGCCTTGATCCTTTGTGTCTAATGCATTAAAACTATTCTTGAGGTAGTCTCAGAACTCAGGTGGGATATATTCAAAGTCATAACTTGGCTCTCGTACATTTTTTTCTAATTTTCTTTGGTTTCAGTTTGAACTTGCATATGAGCAGTTGATGGTCTGATCCACATTCAGCACCTGGTCTTGTTCTGACTTTTGATATTGAGCTTTTTCATTGTCTATTTCTACAAATGTAGTCAATTTTGCTCCTGTATGTTCCATTTGGTGACTTCCATGTGTATGGTCACCATTTATGTTAGACAAAAAACATATTTATAATGAAAAACTCATTGATCTGACAAAATTCTATCATGTGATCTCCAGCATCGTTTCTGTAACTAAGGCCATATTTTCCAAAACTGACCTTTCTTTGTTTCCAATTTTTTTCAATCCAGTCACCAATAGTAATCAGTACACCTGATTGCATGTTCAATCTATTTCAGATTGCAGAAGCTGGTAAAAAGTTTCCCTATCTTCATTTGTGGCCTTAGTGGTGGGTACTTAAGTTTGAATAATATATTAACTGGCTTTCCTTGTAGGTGTATGTAAATTATTCCATCACTGACAGTATTTTACTTTAGGACCAATCTTGAGATGTCTTTTTTGGTGATAAATGCAACCCCATTTCTCTTTAATCTGTCATTCCCAGCAGAGTAGACCATATGATTATCTGATTCAAAATGGCCTATCCCAGCCCAGTTTAGCTCACTAATGCTTAAAATGTCGATGTTTATGTACTCCATTTCCCTTTGTATGATTTCTAATTTTCCTAGACTCATACTACATACACTCCATGCTCCAATTATTAAAGGATGTTTACATTTGTTCCTTTTCACTTTTGGTTGTGCCACATCAGCAACTGGAGGCCCCTGGTGCTTTACTCTATTCTTGTCATTAAGTTTGGCTCTTTTTTGAGGAGGCAACTTTTCCACAGCCATTTTTTGAGTACTTTCCAACCTGCGGAACTCATTTTCCAGCACATATTTGACAGTGCTTCTGTGCTATTCATAAAGCTTTTAATGTTGAATTGTTTTGGGAGTGGGCTGTCAGGTTCTTCTCTATAGTCTGTCTTAGTTGGAAGCTCAGATGAAACCTGTCCACCATGGGTAGCCCTGTTGGTATCTGAAATAGCAGCAGCATAGCTTTCAGCATCACAGTGATACACAAGCCCCCACAGCACGACAAGCTGACAGATAAGTTGGGGATATCTAGTAATAGTTCCTTAAATATATGAAAAAATTTTACAGAATTAAAGAGATACATATTTAATTTTATTATCATAGATATATGAACATCCTTCCCTCTGCATTGGATAGAAGACCTAGGCAAAATTCAGTTAAGCCACAAAGAATTTGAACAATAGTAACCACCTGGACCAAAATGGTACCTCCATCCACAAAATATATATTATTTTCAAGTGTCCATGTTATGGTCACCGAAAAAGGAAATAAACCAAATGAATTATATTTTCTGATCACAATGGTATTAAATGAGAAGTAACCGGAAAATGGGAATACCAGAACACCTAATTGTGCTCATGAGAAATCTGTACATGAACCAGGAGGCAGTTGTTCGAATAGAACAAGGAAGCACTGAGTGGTTTAAAGTTGAGAAAGGTGTGCGTCAGGGCTGTATACTTTCACCCTATCTCTTCAATTTGTACGCTGAGCAAATAATCCGAGAAGCTGGACTGCATGAGGAAGAACGTGGCATCAAGATTGGAGGAAGACTCATTAACAACCTGCGTTATGCAGATGACACCACTTTGCTTACTGAAAATAAAGAGGATTTAAAACATTTACTGATGAAGATAAAAGATCATAGCCTTCAATATGGGTTATGACTAAACATCAACAAAACAAAAATCCTTACCACTGGGACAGCACGCAACTTCACATTAAATGGAGAAAAGATTGAGGTTGTCCAAGATTTTACTTTGCTTGGCTCTATAATCAACACCCGTGGAAGCAGCAGTCAAGAAATC
>VMDO01002717.1:0-160805 GCA_007922755.1 Pedetes capensis | reverse complement strand
TGCCATGGTATTTTCAGTGGCATCATATGGTTGTGAAAGCTGGACATTGAACAAGGGAGACAGAAAAAGAATTGATGCTTTTGAATTGTGGTGCTGGAGACGTCTATTGAATATACCATGGACTGCCAAAAGAACCAACAAATCTGTCCTAGAAGAAGTGCAACCAGAGTGCTCCTTGGAAGCAAGAATGGCCAGACTGAGTCTTACATATTTCGGACATGTAGTCAGGAGAAGGACATCATGTTTGGGAGAGTGGCAGGTCAATGCAAAAGAGGAAAACCCTCCACCAGATGGATTGACACAGTGTCTGCAACAATAGGCTTAAACATAAATAAGACCGTTTGCCTGGCACAGAATCGGGAAGTGTTTCAATCTGCTGTACATAGGGTCGCTATGAGTTGGACTCGACTCGACGGGACCTAACAACAACAACAACAACTCAAGAATAAACACTGTCAGTATTTCCCATGCATATCTATATTGATGCATGGTTTTAAAGAATGAAACAATACTAAATATACAGTTTTGTAGTTTCCTTTTTCCACTTTATAACCTATTGCAAAACTTAGCATGTTCACAAATCTTTTTCAAAAATCTTTTTACATCACCATTTTAGTGGCTGCATTTAATGGCTATTTGGCTATAGCATGAGTTGATCCCTGAGAGTTGAGTACTTAGGTTGTTTCTAATTTTTCACTGTTATTAATGATACCATACATGGCATCCTTGCAGCAACATCATTATGTCCATCCACGATGATTCATGTAGGAGTTCGTCACATTTCAAGATAGAGCGAGGGGACACTGTGATGTTGTCTGGGTGCAATAGGGATGCTGGTTGAGGCAGGAAGATTATGAGTTCAACTCCAGAGGCAGGCTGTGAAACCTAGTGAGACCCTGTCTCAAAATTTTAAAAAATGAAAAATAAAAAATAACAAAGGGGCTGGGTGTTCTGCTGAGTGGTAGAGCACTTGCCTATCATGTGCAAGGCCCTGGGTTCAACCCCCCAGTACTGAAAAAAAAAAAGAAAAGGAAAGAAAGAAAGAAAGAAAGTAAGTAAGTAAGTTGGTGGGGAAGAAAAGAAGTAGGTGCCAGAGCCTGGGGTATAGGGAGATTTGATTGGATACCCTCTTCTAATTTTTGAATTTGGACATATTTAACTATATTATGTGGTCCTCAAATAAGCAGGATTTTAAATATTTTGAAGTTTTGTTTTCTTGTGAGTCAGGGTCTTACTGTGTAGCCCAGGCCAGCCTCAAACTCAAGATCCTCCTGGCTGCGCCTCCCACATGCTGGGATGGCAGACATGTACACGGCACCCGGGTATTTCACAGCTTCTGAAGTGCTGGACAGATGTCCCTTCCTTTCCTATCAGGAGTGTGTGCAGCTCACTGCATGCTCACCAGCCCCGAGTATCAACACTGAAAAATACTCTTGGGCTGGGTTGTTAGGAGACACGGTGCTTGCTATTGATTTGCATTTTCTTTGTTGATAATGAGTCTGTTGACCACCTGGATTTCTTATCTGTGACTTGTTCAGATTCTGTTAGGGTTAGGGTTAGGGTTAGGGTTAGGGCTCTTTATTCAAAATCTCTGAGTCCAAATTAGGAAATCAGGCGTCCAGCTGAGAGGAGCCAGGGGAAGAAGGGGTGAAGGCAGAGATTGCTCTGGGCTTTGCTTATACCAGGTGGTCTCAAAAATATACACATGAGTGTTGTTTTTTAAAAAATGTTGTTGTTGTTGTTGTTAGGTGCCATCAAGTCAGGTCTGACTTATAGTGAACCAATGTACAACAGAACATAACACTCCCTGACACTGTGCCATGCCTGACACTATGTCAGTCCTTTTCTGCTATTCATAGAGTTTTCAATAGCTGATTGTTTCAGAAGTGGGCTGCCAGGTCCTTTTCCCATTTTTGCAGTGCTGGGGATCCAAACATAGGGCTTCAGAGAGTGTAGAGTGGCACTCCACCAACTAAACTAACCTCTCGCCTTTAAAAATTACAATAATAATAAATATACTGTATTACAGACTCCTTCCCCACTTCACAATACATGCTAAAAACAGATATTAGCTGGCTCTGACAACCTCAGATCTCCAGGGTGAGGCCAAGAAGGGAGAGTTCAGGGGTCTGGACCACACCCAGGGCTGCTCCCAGGGAGCATGGAGAACTAATGGCTGCTTCAGGTATGGCATGAGGCTCAGAGTCAAGGTCCCAGCTCAGAACTCATGTCCCCTGGCATCTTGAGTGTACATTTCTTCTTCCACTTTGTTTTAGGTTTGAGATGGAAACCATACCTGTGAGTTAGATTAGAACTCATCTCTTCTCTCACTCTTTCCACTGATCAATCTGTCATGAATTCAAAAGATATGTCTGGATCCCTAGTGTCTGGTAGACTCATCAACAGGTGATGGAGACCCAGGTGATCAGGGTAAAATGGAGGGAGGCACAAGGACTCAAAACACAGGAGAAGCATAACTGTAGGAGGTAACACTCTGCATTTTGAGGGACGCATAGGAGTTTGGTGAAGAAGGAAAGAGGGCAAGGGTAGTCCAGGAAAAATGAGTAGCAGGTGCAAAGGGTCCCGTGTGGAATTTTGTGTGATGTGAAGGCTGGAGTGAGGAGCACGGGAGACAGGGCTGGGATGGAGAGGAGTTCAAAAGGGTGTGATCATTAGCCTAAGAAATTAGACAGCCATTGTTGAATGGAGTTATTTAAGCAAGGGGATGACACATTCAGATTTGTGTTTTACAGAATGCACCTTTATTTGGAGGAGGCATCAGGCACAGAGAAGTAAGTCAGGAGTCTACTGCAATAGTCCAGGCAAGAAATCCCAGGGTCTAAGCCCAGGTGCTGACTGTGTGAACACAGAGGAAGGAGTGTACCCAGTGAGTTCAGAAGGATTTGATGTAATGTGGGTGTGTGTGGAGGGAGGGAAGCACCAATGGGAAGGTAAAGGTCATTGCTGCCCTTATTTATTCCCTCAGATTTCAGCATAATATACTATTTGTGCCAGTACAGACACTGGAGATGACTTATTCAATTTCTCCAACAGAGCTTCCTCCCAATGACATTCCTAATCTGTGGGATTTCATCTGAGGCTTGATTCCCGCTAGTGACAGGAAACTCATGTACTTTCCTTTAGCTAACTTAAGCTGATCTATGACAAAAAGCTTTACTGATGTAATTTATAAAATTCTAGTAGGGAATTTGTTCCTCTCTCACACACACAGGAAATATTGCCGAGCATGGCAAAGATGGGAGCAGCCTTACTTCATTAAATTCGGGGTTCAAGGTTTTCTTCTTAATTTGAGTCTTGTGTTTGGCCTTCTTTCCCATGTCTGGCTTCAGCCATCTGGAAGGAAACATGAGAGTCAGTTATGGATGAAGTTTAATGAATAAGAACAGCTCAGAGATGACCCCAAGTTCCCTTTCCAGTGGCAGGACAATAATGGATGAGCAAATCAGAAAGTGACCCCATGTTGGTAACAACCAAGGTGCATCAGAGTCGATACTCTCTTGGTGTCTCCCTCTTAAAGAACCTGAACTAACATACAATATTACTCTTTTCTGTTTTACATTGAAACCCAGAATTGTTAAGCCAAAAGCCCAAGGCCACACAGCTAGAGAATACTGGAGACTATGGGAGTTGAGATTCAAACTCAGGCAGTCTGCCTCCTGAGCCCATGCCCTTGGCCCCCCCACCCCAGAAAGACACGCTCTTTGCTACACAAGGACGAGCATAGTGCTATTGAGGTGCCAAACATTTCTGTCCTGGCTCCAGTTCTAGTCGCTTTACACAGACTGAGCATCCCTAATCTGAAAACCAAAGTTGGAATTGCTCCAAAATCTGAAAATTTTAGTGCCACTATTATGCGCACGTGTAAAATTTCATAGCTGACCTCATGGGATGGATTGCAGGCGCTCTAAAAATCCTGCATAAATTGACCTTTGGACTATAGGCATCAGGTGTATTTGAAACAGATGAATTTCATGTTTAGACTTGGGCATTATCCCCAAATAGCTCATTATATATACACAAACATTCCCACATCCAAAAAAGTCCAAAATCCGAAACACTTCTGGTCCCAAGCATTTTGGATAAGGGATGCTGACCTATGTATAACCTCACTAGAGTCACTGGCCCCTCTTGAGGATAAATGGAACTACTGCCCCATTTTACCAGTGAAGAAATTGAGTGAGAGGCTAAAAACCTTGCTCGAATCTGGACCAAAACAGATAATAAAGTCTCTGCTATTCCCTGTGATTGGCGTTGCTGAAATTGCCCCTCAGCCAAGGGTCTTTGGGCATTTCCAGAATGGATACAGACAAAGGCAGATTCCTTTTACGGTGGTGGGGCTGTGAGTTGCCGAGGGTGGGCAGCTGACTTCAAGGGGCTAGAAAAGGGGTCAGCATGCTCGCTGCTCCCCACAGTAGGGGACCATCCCAGGCTTCAGGTGTGGCAGGTGTCGCAGTGGCCTGATGGCCCGAGCCTCCAGCCTCACACTGCAGCCCTTCCTGCACCTGTGTCTCACTGTGCCGTCCTGGGCGGCTCCTTGCCTTGCTCCGTCTCACCGGGCAATAATTTGGGGGATTTTCTGGTTCTCCCTTTCTCAGGGTACAGGCCACTCTGGATCCCTTTCCTGGGCCCAGGGCATCAACTCACAGCTTGACGAAGGGATCTGAGTAGCCATTGGCGTCCATGGCAGCCAGGTGCACACAGCGGATGATGCCCACGATGAGGCCTCCCTGCTGGGTGCTGTACATCAGGGACACCAGGATCTTGCCCCGCTCTTCTATATCCCCGATGCGTTCCACCTGCTGCACAGGGAGGGAAAGGCAGTGTGGGCCAAGGAGGAGAGGGGCTGGGCGAGGCCGGGGGCAAGCACCAGGCAGCAGCTAGCTACAGGGGCAGGAGGTACGGGGTCAGCACCACGGACAGCGGTCGCCCCAGCAGCCCCCAGGGAACGAAGGGTGAGTGTGGCAGTCAGTGGCTGTAGTGTTAGACATGAACAGAGCCCCGACTCTGACCCAGGACTCAGCCTGATGCTGGCTCCCATGCTCACTCTGATCTCAGACTCCCCTCCCCCCGACCCCACCTTCCTTCTAACGGTACAGACACATGGCTGGCGGAGCCTGCCCCGCATCTCATGGAAGCAGAGGATGCTGTGGCTCTTGCCTCATGGACCAGCCAGTGATTCTGCGACCCAGGCCTCGGAACCGACAGGCATCTAGGTGTGAGGGTAGCAGGCTGCCCCTCCTTGGAGGGTATGGGGTTAATGCCTTTAATACCCTGGGCAAAGGACAGCCATCATGGTAAACCAACAGGTGGGCAGTGGCGAGAGGAAGAACAAGGAGAGGCCAGGGGGAGGGAAAGGAAAAGCAAGGTCCCTCTGGGCAGCGGAGCAGCCCTGGCTGTGCCTTTCCCCTCCAGTGGGTGCTCACCTCCTCCTCGTAGAGGGCCATGCCGCGGGCAGAGCCAGTGGTCCCGGCACGCTTCATCTTACAAAAGGAGATAGAAAGGAAAGTCACATGATCTTTCGCTCATCTCTGCACAGGAAGGCTTGGGAGACCCCCAAACACACATACATGCCTAATAGCACCCAGAGCCACGAGAGTGGGTGTTCCAAGCCACTGTGGCCCTCCTGCAAGGACCTTTTCAGCTAACATTGACACAAGGCAGGTAAGTCAGTGCACAAACTATGACACAAGTTCTGTCACAACCCTCACTTTACAGAAGATGACACTGAGGGTCAGAGTGGGCTGGCTGCCCAAGGGTCAGAGTGCTCTGTCTGCCTGTTGAAGCACCGGGGCAGAAGCACTCACTGGGATCACCCGCTCCAGACAGATGTTGAAATTCTTCCTCTGGTTGGGCTTCAGTTTCTTGAGCGAGAATCTGGTCTCACCAATGAATTCATTATGGCCAAATTTGTCCTCGTCACACACAGAGATCCTGCAGTGAGGTGGCAAGAGGAACAGTGGCCAATACTGAACTCCCAGGCCTGCAGTGGGACCACCCCAGTGCCCAATTCATCAGATCTTGGAAGCTAAGCAGGGTGGGGCCTGATTAGTACTTGGATGGGAGACTGCCTGGAAACACCAGGTGCTACAGGCTAGGGAGAAGGACCTGGCAGCCTACTGCCAAAACAGTCAGCCACTGAAAACCCTATGAGTAGCAGAGAAGAACTGACATAATGCTGGGCATGGCAGAGTGGTGGGGAGTGTTTCCTTCCATTGTACATCAGGTTGCTATGAGTTGGACTTGACTCCATAGTACCCAACAACCACAACAACCATGTGCCAAGAGCTGTGGTCAGTGCTAGGGATGAATGTATGATGCATGGAGGAATGAGGTGACAGCCTCTGTATTGACCACCGGCCAAATGCTCTTATTTCTTCCTGATTGCCACGTAACTTACCTGTAGTCCAGGACACAGACCTGAAGTTCACAGCCTGAGGTGTTTGCGCATTTATATACCCTGGCATAATTACCACTCACATCAAGATATAGGATATTGTGCTGCCGATAACTCTCAGGATCGCTCCTAGCCTCTCCCTGCCCTCAAGATAACCATTCTCTTGGCCTCTGATTGCGTGGAGTCATTTGTCCTGAACTTGACTTTCATATAAATGGACTCAAGCAGGATGTCTCTTTTATTTACTTTTTTTTTTTTGAGGTGGGGTCTTGCTATATAGCCCGGGCTGGCCCTGAACTGATGTTGATCTTCCTGCCTCTACCTCTCAAGTGCTAGGATTGTTGGTGTGTACCACCACTCAGTTGATAGAGCACTTGCTCTGCATCCTCTGAGGGCCTGGGTTCGATCCCCAGCACTGCAAAAATGGGAGAGGACCTGGCAGCCCACTCCCGAAACAATTAGCCATTGGAAACCCTATGAATAGTAGAGAAGCACTGACATAGTACCGGGCATGGCACAACGTCAGGGAGTGTCTTGTTCTGTTGTGCACAGGGTCACTATGAGTTGGACCTGACTCCACAGCACCTCACACCGCCACCACCATGTCCAGCTGTGCACACTCTGTTATGTTTGGCTTCTTTTGCTCCACATTATTTCTGGGGACTCATTTGTGCACAGTGGCCCTCTGAACCCATAGTTTCTACATCCAAAGGTTCCACCAACCACAGATGGAAATTATTTGAAAAAATGGCATCTGTGTTAAACCTGTACAGACCTTTTCTCTTTGTCAATGCAGTATAACAACCATTTACAAGCTGGGCATGGTGGCACATGCGTGTAATCCCAGCGGCTTGGGAGGCAGAGGCAGGAGGATCGCAAGTTTGAGATCGGACACAGTCTGCGTAACTTAGCGAGACCATGACTCAAAAAGTAAAAAAAAAAAAAAAAAAAAGGGTTGGGGGTGCAGCTCAGTGGTCCAGCACTTGCAAAGCATACAGGCATGAGGCCCTGGGTTCAACCCTCAGTACTGCAAAAATAAACAAACAAACAACAGCAACAACAACAACAAAACAACCATTTACACGCATTTACTTTGTGTTAAGTACTCTAAGTCTCCTTGACGTGATGTGAAGTAGATGCAAGGATGTGCACAGGTTCCAGGCAAATCCTATGCCATTTTACATAAGCAATGTGAACCCTTGTGGATCTGTGCGGGTCCTGGATCTTATCCCCCATGGAAACCAAGGGATGAGCATATTTTCAAAAGCTTGTACAAGAAATATGTGCTGTTTTTGTAAAACTTTGCAGAGAAAACTGTAAAGAGTGGGGACCAGGGGAGCTATACCTTCCCCCCTCCCCGCCCATCACCCACCACCCAGCAGGCACCTGAGGGTCTTCCGCTGCATGTCCTCATCGGTGATGCCATGGTAGATGAGGGTCTCATTCCAGATGGGGTTCCGGGTGTTCCGCAGAGTCTTTGTTCGAAGCTTATTGGACTAGAGCGCCAGAGAGATGGACAGACAGAAATCTGCCTCAGTGAAGCTGGCCCTGGATCCCCTCCTTTGAGTTGATTTGGGGTCAGGGGTGGCCTCCCCCATAGGAGTATCTAGGGGCTTAGCTATTCCCAGGGAGGGAAGGATTCACAGACAAATGGACTAATGCTCTGCAATGGGCATCCTCCTTGAACTTCCCCTTAAGAAAGCAGAGACATCTTCCTCTGAGATGGCCCGGGCACTGCCTTTTGAGAAAGACACATCACTGCTAGGGCAGGAAGGTAGAAGTGAGAGTCTCCCACGCTGAGACAGGGACCTTTGCGATAGTTCCCTCTGTTTGACAAACAGTATCCCTCATGCCTGAAATTCCTTAGAAGGGACAAAGTTTTTCATTTTCCCTAAGAGGGAAGGGTAGAAATGCAACTCTCCCCAGAAGAAGTGGGCTACTGCTGCATCTAATTCATACTACCATGTAAATGACTCTTATTGGATCCCTTGGCCAGGCAGGTTTGGATTTAAGATTGCACAAAGGAGTATGTCCTGATGGCCAGCAAATGACCCTGGGGAGTTGGAGGAACAGGGGCCACACGTGTCATGCCATGGCCCAGCGAGGGACTGTCTTTCCTTGACGCAAGCATGGTGAGAGCGGTTAAGTGTCTGTGCGCATGCACATGTGAGCACATCTGTACGTCCTCTTTTGTCCTGTGGGCATTTGAGCCCCATGAGTTATTTAACATGTAACCAGGTGCACTGTGACCCTTGCCTCTGGGACAGCCACGTCCAAGTAACACAACAGAAGCAAAAATTAAAACCCAGGGAGATGGCTCCTGTTTCCAGCTATGCTGTGGGTAGGTTCATCCAAAGAGGAGAATTAATTCCAGAGCAAAATAATGCTGGGGTGAGCTGTAGGGCAGAGGAGCTACGGTGGCCATCCCCTCAGTTGACAGAATGTCAGCAGGGCTTAGCCCTAAAATCTGGAGAGAGTTGCTCATTTCTATGGAGAGATGAGGAGTGTCCAGTATGTGCCTGGAATGGGTAGGGGAGGCGGACCGTTGGCACCAGGGAGCCACAGGTGGTATTCAACCAGGTAAAAGCATGAGCAGGGTGTTTTCTTGCCTGCTAGCCTTTGGCAGCTCCTTAGACTAACTCAGAAACTCAGGGCCTGTGCTGGAGACAGGGGCACAGCCCCCACCCCTTTCCCCATGCAAAGGCCTTAACACTCACGGGACAGGGCTAGGGACCTGGGGCAGATGGGCTATTTCAGGCTCTGAGCTGAAAGCCCTATGCCTGCCAGGCCCTGCACTGGCTTTCAGAGATGCCCAGGCCATCTGGTACCTTGCTGGCTCCCGGCAGCAGGTGCAGCTTGACGTAGGGATCGGCCAAGCCATTGGAATCCATGGGCTTCAGTCCCTGCGAGAGGAGGAGGCAATGGCATGAGGAGCTTGGGAGGACAGGCTCAGCCGCTTCAGGCAATGACAGCTTGGGAGGACAGGCTCAGCCGCTTCAGGCAATGACAGAGGCCCTGGTGTCTGTCCTGCCCATCTGTCTGCCTGTGTACTTGCTTCCTCTTCCAAAGAGAGCAAACAGACATCCAGTATCACGGACAGAGCACGGCAATCAGGCGGACAGGGTTTAAAGGCATGTTACTCCCTAGCTGTGTGACCTCAGGCAGGTTGCAAAACCTCTCTGAGTCTCAGTTTCTTCACCTGTTGAATACAGATGAGGACAGGACTTCCCTCACGGAGTGGTGGATTTAAATGTGACTGCCTGGCACGCAGGAAGCATGCCATCAGGTTGGCAAAGGTCCTCCCAGGATGGTGAAGGCAGGGAGGAGGAGGGCTGGGGGGCAGAGGAGACAGCTGGATTCTGGCCCTGATCTACACACCATCTGAGACCTCAGTTTCCCCACTGGGAAGATGAGGATCACGATCTCTGCCCCATCCCCAGAGGGCCGGGAGGAGGCTCTGAGGGGGCACTGTGGGTGAAGGGAGCGAGTCTGAGATTGGAATTTAGATGGCCTTGTTACTATCAGTGGCCCCCGAAGTGCTGGGGCTCAGACACACCGCCAACCCCCGAGATCCACCCAAGGCAGATGTCCCCACTCTGTCTGGGCTCCGCCATCCCCCTCTCACACCACAAATTCTACATATTACGTCCAGTGACCTCAGACCTCAGTTTCCCCTCTGATTAAGGGGGCTAAGAGCAGCCCCTGCTTCATGGGGTGCTTGGGGGAGACCTCACCTGCAAAGGTGGGCTCATCCCTACAAGGTGTGTGACCTCAGGTTTCAGCTTTCTGGGCCTCAGTTTCCCCACCTGAGCAATGGGGCTGCCTCTGAGGTTGCCATGATTGGAAGGAGAGGGTAAATACATATACATGCTGGCCGCAGTGCCTGGCACATAGCAGTTGCTCAATAAATTCTCTCTGTGGCAATGGCTCCTGCAGGAAGACGTGTTGATCGAGGAGTTGTGTTAAGCAGGCCACACCTTATTTATCATCTACACTGGGATATCTTTGGGGTGAAAGGGGAGCTCTTACTACATACAGCCAGACACAGCACAGATGGGGACCGTCCTGGCCACACCCAAATAGGTGGCCCCTTGCATTTGATTCTCTCAACCAGCCTTAGGGGAGAGGCACCACTATTATCCCCCATCTACAGATAGACACACCGAGACACAGAGAGGTTCTGTAACCTCCCCAAATCGCACAGCGAGGAAGTGGCCGGGTGGGAGTAGGAGCTCATAAGCTAAGGCCACAGCCAGCTGGTTCTCCCACAGGGACCATCCACTGGCCGGGCAATCCCAGACAGCTGCTTCCCAGGTTCACACAGGCCTGACCCACAGCCCCTCAGGGTCTGGAATTGGGTCAGCTCGCATGCTCTGGAGTCTGCAGCTTGGCTTCCCCCCTCCTTGGAGGCCACATCGCTGTCCTGGTATGTGCCAGCAGCGTCCCCATCTCAGCTGCTGCTCCAGATTGACACCACACCAGCAGAAGAGCCAGGCAGACCCGGGCAGACTGTGCCAGCCGCCACTTTGAGCTGGCGTGACCTCTTGGTCCCCACCAAGACGCAGAGGATGGTGTGGGCGGCTCCTGGCTCTGCCTTGGAAGCCGGCTGCCTCCACTCCCAGGAGGATGCTGCGGGTCAGTGTGACCCCCAGGGCTGTCCCCAGAGGAAGGACATTGGCTGTAGTCAATGACCACCTTGTTCTCATCACTGCAACCCACACAGGCAGCGGCAGGCCCTAGGCCTGGTAACCTGCCCCTGAAAGCCTCCCAGAAAGGCCAGAGCAGCCTCGGGGGTCTGCAGCCTGGCCTCGCACCCACCTTGGCCTTTATGATGGTGCACTGCAGGGAGCTGTTGTCCTGGTCATAAAGGAGGCTGAATTCCAGGGCACCCAGGGTGGCTGAAAAGGGCAGAGAAGAGAACCAAGAGCACATTTATTTAGTCAATCAACAAACGTTTCCTGAGCACTTACTGCATGCTTGCTGTGGGCGGGGCATTGAAACCAGAGAAGAGAGGAAGAGCGGGTCTCAGCTCAGGACACTCCATCCTGGTGCAGCCTCCTCTGCAGAGCCATCTGCGCTTCAGTGATCAGTCAGTCATTTGTGCACTTAATTGATTCATGGTTTCCTGTCCTGCTAGATTGAGAGCCCTGTGAAGACAAGGTCTCAGACTGTCTTGATGGCTCTGTCCCCACTAAGCACAGTGCAGGGCACACAGCTGTGGTCACTTATTTGCTGAAAGACTAAATGAGTTTTGGCATCTGTGGGCCTTTTTCTTGGAGTGGTCTCCCTCTACATCTTCACATGGCTAACATCTTCTCATTATCTGCATCTCAGCTTAAATGTCACCTCCTCAGAGAAGCCCTCCCTGATGAGTCCATCTGAAGCAGCCATCCTCACAGGCACTGAACAAATGTACTTCCCTTGTGGCATTCTTGTCTCGACCTGAAATAAACTCATCGCATGTTAACTCTCTCTCTCCACTAGAGCATTAGCACCCCGGACCTGCAGGGTTACCCAATCATCTGGTGTTTTCTGCCATGGTAACCCCAGTGCCTAGAACAGCTGGAAGCACCTGGTAGGTACTCGATAAAGTCTTATCAAATGCCAAGAGGAGCGAGTGAATGAGGATCGCCGGGAAGACAAGCTTATTAGAAACCACAGGAGTAGCCTTTGGCAGGGAAGAGGTAGGCTGGGAGGGGTCCCCTATGCTCAGGGATCAGTGGGACAAGAGGACAGGCAGAATGGACCGTAGCACTCAGGGGGAGCTGGGTTGACATAGTGCATTTCTGGAGCACAAGAGTGGGCTGCATTCCTTTCCCCAGACCCCTGACCTGTGCAAAGGATTGGGGACAAAGTGGGGCAGCCGCTGCAGCCTAGCAATGCGCCACCATAGGCAGCTCTGGGGCTGGCTGAGGGAGCCTCCTGGGAGGAGCGAAGCCCCCTGCGGGCCAGGCAGAGCAAGGAGCCCCGCACGGGGCTAGCTCAAAGGCATCACAGCAACTCCTCACACGTGCTTAGCATGGGGTAGCCACGGAGTCCCGGTCTCCAAGCACCTCTCTGCGAGATGCCTCAGTTTACCTGCCCCTCGGCTTGCACGGAGGGCGGTGCTCTGCTCCCCACTGCACAGGAGGGCAGGTGACCAGCAGGTCAGGGCTGAGCCACCCCTCAAGCCTCTTAGAGCTGCCAGGATGTTTCCTCTGCGCATGCCCAGTGCCTCGCCTGCCCCAGGACCCCAGGGATGCCTGTTGGATGTGGGCCCCTGCTCATCCCGCCTCCTTGTGGCTCCCAAAGGGCCCCAGGAGGAGGAAGATTCATGGGGTATGTGTGGGTGAGTGTCCCAGGGCCTGGGGTGAGTGGGACAGTGACAGAGCAGACATCTGATAAACCGCTGATCAGACAGATGCAGGAGAGATGTCCCGTGATTTACAAATCATGGTTAAAAACTACCTTCAGAAGATGCGCATCAGAGTCTCAAAAATGATTAAACTGCAGAGACGCACAGTGAGGAGTGGGCTGAGGTCATGCGATGATTCTGTTTAGCTTCAGGAACTGAACACCAAGAATAGTTTAAAGCCACTGCATGGCAATCTTTCAAATGATTCAAGTGGTAATTTTGAGATTGTGTGTGTTTTACTATAACAAAAAATGCATAGCATAGCCAGGCGCAGTGGTGCACACCTGTAATCCCAGCAGTTTGGGAGGCAGAGGCAGGAGGATCGCAAGTTTGAGACCAGAGGCAGTCTGCGAAACTTAGTGAGACCATGTCTCAAAAAGTAAAATAAATGGGCTGGATGTACAGCTCAGTGGTCCAGCACTTGCAGAGCATGCAAGCGCGAGGCCCTGGGTTCAACCCCCAGTACCGTAAAAAAAAAAAAAAAAGTAAAAAAATGGGCTGAAGGTGGCAGCTCAGTGGTACAGCACTTGCACAGCATGCAAGTGTGAGGCCCTAGGTTCAACCCTCAGTACCACATACACACACAAAAAAATGCATAGCATTATTTGGGTGGGGTCTTGTATGACTGGATTCCCAGCACTTGGGAGGCTGAGGCAGGAGGATGGTGAATTCAAGGCCAGCCTGAGCTACATAGGGAGACTTTGTCTCAAAAACAAAACAAAATAAAGCAAATATAAACAAACAAAACAAACAAACCAAAAAACCCCAACCAACCAAATCAAATCAAACCAAACCAAGCCTAGGGCTAGGGAGACGGCTCAGGGGTGGAGACTTTGCCTAACATGTGCAAGGCCCTGGGCTCCATCTCCACGGCAGGGCCGGGGGCATCAGGCAGCCCCAGAGCCGCTGGGTCTCCAGGGCCCCCTCCTGATGGCTTCACCCAATCAGCGCCCCCTCGAGCACCACCTACTTGCTTCATCAGAATCATAGCTGTTGGCCTCCTCCTCCTCCTCTTCTGGGGGTGGTGGCCGCTGGGTGGGGGCTGCAGCAGGCTGGGGGGCAGCTGCAGATGCAGGGGAATAGGTGCCCAGTGGGTGGGCTGCACGGTCCTCCCTGACTCCTGCGGCTGATGGGCCCCCAACTCCTGCTGTTCTCTCCTCCCGGGGCGGGGCGCTGGCTGCTGGGTAGCCAGGGTCACCAGGAGCCACCTCTGCAAAGACATGAGGAGAAGACAGGAAGAGGCTGCTGAGCCCCTGTTTCACAGCAACAGGGCCTTGGGAAGGTCATAAGAAATGCAGGTTCTCAGGTTCCACCAGGGTCCTGGGGTGGTGCCTTGGAATTTGCATTTGGTAGCAAGCCCGGAGCCAATTCAGACGTGGGCAAAGAGGACCTCACTGGCTGCAATTTGCAGTCTGGACTAGAGCTGGGTGGCCTGGGTTTGACTCTCTGCTATGGGACCCAGGGCACAGTGACTCAGTGTCTCTGAGCCTCAGTTTCTCACGTGTGGAATGGGGATTCCCATATTTGAAGGAACTCTGATAGCAGCATTTTTTTAAAAAAACAAGGACCCAATCCTTGTATAGCACCGAGCCAGTGCCTGGTCTGTTAGAAAGCAAGGGGCACCTCACTATGGATTGCAGCCATGGTGACTGGGGACTGAGGCGATCGATGAATGTGCGTCACGTGCAACAGTCACTGTCATTTAGTGTGAGCCTAATGCACTCTATGATCCCCAACCCCATGAGGCAGGTCCTCCTATTAGTCCCACTTTATAGATGGGGAAACTGAGGCTTGGGGAAACTCAGCCAGGAAGTGAAGAAGGAGCAGGGAGGGGCCGGACCGTCTCCACTGTGGGCCCCTCTGTCTGTCTCATCTCAGTGCGAGTGACTCAGGATTTTGGAAAGAGGCAGCTGCTTAGGGCTCAGCAGACAGGGTGCTGGGCACAGGCTGTGTGGACTGGGCGGCCCTGCTTGGTCAGGGCAGTGGGGGCTGGATGGCTGGGGCAGAAGTGACACCTGCCTGGTCTCTGGTCTGGAAAACGTCCTGCTAGCCCAGGAGTGGTCCTGCTGCCCCCAGGAGGACCTGGGGGTAAAGAGAGGGAGAGAGGTGTGGCAGAGGGGGCTGCGCTGGCTGCGTCTCTGCAGAAAGTCCAGCGGCTCCACAAGAGGGTTGGAAGGGACGGGGTGACCGCTGAGGGATGCTGGGGGATGGGGCAGGTACCTGGCTGTGCAGGCTGAGGAGGGGCTGGGCTTGGCACTGAGGCCGGCGTAGGTCTGGAGGCCTGGACTGAGTTGGCTCGTCTCAGACCTGCAGGGGAACAGGGGAGACACCGTCAGGCTTCCCAGACACACAGGAGCACACACAGCAGGAAGGAGCTGGGCGTCTGCTGCAGGCAGCTCCTGGGCCCACAGAGTGCAAGGTTCCAGGAACGAAGCCCTGTTCTCTCGGTGGCTGGATCACAATTTTCTTGCATTCGGAACTTTTTTCTCACTAGATGACCATGACAGGGGACACTTGGCTGTCTCTGCCTGGGGCCTTGCAATTCACCAGGGCTTACCGCAGAGTTGCTGATGGAATTAAATGAGCTAACTCTCAAAAAACTCCCCCAAAACAATCAGCCACTGAAAACCCTATGAATAGGAGAGAAGCACTGACAATAGTGTTTCTCCTGTTGTATGTAGAGGTGCTATGAGTCAGACACCAACTGGACAGCACATAACAACAACAACACCACATCCAAAGAGTTGAATCATGTGCCCGGGGCAGCGTAGTCACTCAATACATGTGAGTTGCTCTTAGCAACCATTCATCCAAATCTTTGAGAGCCTGTAATCAATGAGGAATCATAATATAGGCTAGAAAGCAAGGACAGCAAGAGAAATGTGTAGCAGAGCTCAACAAATAGTTGCAAACAAAGCGAATTAAAGGGGCAAGACAGATGCTTGTGTTAATTGGGTCAGGGAGGGAGGTCCAGGGTGTAGATGGTGCTAAGTGCTGCCTTTGCCTGCAGCCGTAACCCTGTGGCATTCAATCCCGTCAGATCTCAGAAGCTACACAGGGTTGGGCCTGGTTAGTACTTGGATGAGCCGCCTGGGAACACTAGGTGCTATAGGCTTGGGAGACAGACCTGGCACCCCACTCCCAAAAATCAATCCACCATTGAAAACCCTATGAATAGCAGAGAAGCACTGATAATAGTGTTTCCCCTGTTGTACGCAGGGTCGCTATGAGTTGGATACCGACTCCACAGTACCTAACAACAACAACAAGTGCTGGCTTTGGGCTGTGCCTCACCACCCTGGGAACTCAGGTGAGGAGTGAACAACTCAGCTGCAGGTGCAGCTGGTGGATGCTAGAAGCTTCACAGACAAGGAGAACAATGACATCGACTCTTGAGGGACTGGGGATCTGAGTCTGGTTCAGGAATGACCTGTCCTTGACTTTTCCCTCATGGGGCAAAATAACATAGAGATTACAAGCACAAAATTTGATGCACAAAAACTTACTCAAAATGGATCAAAGACTCAAACATAAGAGCTGAAACTACCAACCTCTTAGATGAAAACATAAAGGGAAATTTCATCACAATGATTTCTCAGCTATGACACTAAAAACAGAGGAAGCAAAAGAAAAAAAGTAGATAAATTGGACTTTACCAAAATTGAAAGCATTGTACATCAAATGGCACTATGAATACAGTGAGAAAGCAACTCACAGAATAGGTGAATATATTTATAAATTATATATGTGATAAGGCATTGGTATCCAGAATATATGAAGAACTCCTATAATTCAACAATGGAAAAACTCCAATATCAAAAATGGGCCAAGGACTGAAAGACACATTTTTCTAAAGACTTTCAGATGGGAATAAACACATGAAAAGATGCTCAAAATCACTGAATGTTAGGGAGATAAAAATCAAATCTACCATACCATGGGGAGGCATAACTTCACACCCACTTGTTGTTGTTAGGTGCCGTTGAGTCGGTGTCCGACTCATAGAGACCCTACATACAACAGGAGAAAACAGTATTGTCAGTGCTTCTCTGCTACTCTGCTACATAGGGTTTTCAATAGCTGATTGTATTTTGGGAGTGGGTTGTCAGGTCCTTCTCCCAAGCCTACAGCACCTGGTGTTCCCAGGTGGTCTCCTATCCAAGTACTAACCAGGCCTGACCCTGCTTAGCTTCTAAGATCTGACGGGGTCAGATGCCACAGTGCAGGCCACTAGAAACTACTATTTAACAAAACAACAAACTAACAAAAACAAGAAAAAAACAGAAAATAAAAAATGTTGGTGAGGATGTAGAGAAATTAAAACACTTGCGCATTGTTGGTGGGAATGTAAAAGTGGTATAGACAATGCAGGAAACAGTATGGCGAATCTTTAAAAAATTAAATACAGAATTGCCAAGTGAGGTAGTAATTCCACAGGCAGGTATGTACTCAAAAGACTTGAACAGTTCTTTTTAGGTGATATTCACAGTAACAGTATTCATAAAGTCCAAAACATGCAAATAAATAAAATGTCCTTCAACTGATGAATGAATAAATAAAATATGGTGTATCCATACAATGGAATATTATATAGCTTTAAAAAAGGAGATTCTGATAATAAAATCTGAATGAATAAATGAGTGAAAACCCTTCCTTCTGCCTTCTTCCTGACTCTGATAGCCCCACCTGGATCTTCCCCTGTCGCTCACCTGCTGGACTCCGGCTGGCATCTCCAGCACCCCCGCTATGGCCTTGGTCCCAGGTCTCTGAATCTCGGGTAGATGTGCTCATTCGTGCCTCAGAGGCCCTGCGCACAGGAGGTCCATAGCTTCCTCGCCCAGTAGCAGAAGCCTGGTCTGGGGCTGGAAGGAAAGGCAGGGATTGAATAAAGAAAGGGCAAAGGAAGCATGGGCAAAATGAATCGTGTCCCAAAATATGAGATAAAGTCAGCAGAACTTACCTGTCTTCTGACCTGGGCCCTTCCTGTCATCGGTGTCCCCTGGAGAGAGAAATTATGAAAAACCTGGTTTTCTGATGTCTGGAGAATGATTACTTAAGAAGCCCACAAAGGGGTGGATCCTCCTCTCCCAAGACCATTTTGAAAAAGTTAAAAGTCTCCCTCGAGACTTTCCTCTGATCAGCTCCTGTTTACAGTTTCATAGGGTTTCCTTTGCATGGAAAAAGACAAAACAGGCACACATCAGCTTAACAAAGAGCAGCACCCTTGCTATACACTGCAAGCTAGAGGGAGTACTGGTTGACCAGGACAAAGGATGCTTTTCTCGAGGATGCAGTATCTGTAGACAATTTTGCAACTCTCTGAGAAGAATAGAAGTTGCTCATGCCTTGCCAGGAAGAAAGCATTGGTTGCCTCCCTGCTGGTGCCAGGCATTGTGCTGGGTACCTTGAGATATCATCTTATGGGAGACAGTCTGTTGCTTCAATTTTTGAGGGCTCCAAATATAAGCCATCCTTTCCGAAGCACTGCCTGGGTTCAGCTCCATTTGGGCCACATTGCACTGCTCTGGGTTAACTAAAATTATTGCCAGGGCTGTTTCTAGTCAGTCTTACTGGCCTAATCCAATTACAATACGATTTTTATTGCCTTTTCTTATTGTTTTACCTCTCCTTTTATCATTTTAATAATTAGTAATAATACTTGGATAATATCAATACATCAATAGTGGCGATAATGTGCCTTTATTAATTTCCTTTCTATTCATCTTTCACTTTTAATTAGAGCAATTTCAGATTTGCTCGTGACTGACAGAAGAAATATGAGGAGCCAGTCTCCCAGGCATATTTGGTGGAGGGGGTCTCTCTCAATTCCTAATTTTATTTTCTCCTTCTTTTATGTTTCTAAACTTCCCATCAGGGATGACAGCAAAGTGGTATGGCAGTTGGATTTTCTGGAGAGTTCCCTATGCTACCCATTTGAAAAAGATTTGTGGTGAGCTATGAAGGGACAAAGGAGTCCTAGATTGCGATCTGGAGGCTGACTGTCCACCAGCCAGGAAGAAACAGGCACAATGTCAATGCCAGGATCTCCCCCAGGTAGACCAGTTGGTTGGGATCTGTTCTTGGTGCTGAAAAGGCATCCATTTTCATCATACCTCGAGCTGGAGCCCGGGTGGTGGGCTTGGGCTCAGACGTGGGCTGCCCCGAGGCAGCAAGCTCGTTGACAGGCTGCTGGGGCTTGGTCTTCTTTATAGGCATAGGCTGAGGGAGGACCTGTTTGGGGAAGCCCTTGAAGAACCATGCTCCGGATCGCTTCCACACCTGGGGAGGGAGGGAGGGATGGAAGCCATGGCCACCAAACACTAGTGTCCTGGCTTTTCTGAGCCAATTCTTATCTTTGCTCCCTGCCCACAGCACATGGATGCAAGAGCTAGTGCACTTATTCATTCCACATGAGTCTTGCAAACTCAATACAAACAGCTCAATGATGCCTATTTTATTGATGGAGAAAGTTCAATAGCAGAAGTGGTAAGGACTGGTCCCACAGCACAGTGCAGAGAACAAAGCAAAGACTCCATATCAAGCCTTCCATCTCTTAGCTGCACTGGTTGTTGTAAAAAGGGTGATCTACCTAGGACTTCCCCAAGAGCTCTGGCCTTCGTCCTGCCATAGGGGTCAGACAGGACGGCATCCCTAGGACGATATGTGGAACATGTTCTATTGATCATCTGTAATATCCATTCTCCACCTGTCCACACCTTGCTCTGTGCTCCAGGAGCCTGTCCAGTACAGGCTGCAACAACTGGACTTTGTTGACCTTGGTCTTCAGACTTACTTGGTCAAGGAGCGCAGCAGAGGAGTTTGCAGGCATGGTGGGGAGCGGGGTCATATGCTTGTTTCCTCAGCTCCCTCTCTGCTAACTGGATGCTGATGGCACTCCCATTAGGCTATGCCTATCTTCCAGCCTGGTAGCTGTACCCTACTCCATCTATCTGTCCATTCTTAGGAATAGCTACAGAACCACTGATGTTGTCGGTACTGGGGGATTTACCATTCACTAGTGATGACCCTAACCCTGCTCTGACCTTTAAAAATAGCACCTTCACCACACTTTCCTTGATTGCTCTTTTGGGGTGCACCAACTGTATCCTTCCAGGCCCCTGGTGCACAGCAAGGAAGACGTGATCATGAAGACAATGTCTCAAAAGCAAGAACCTGTAGCAGGGGATGAGTGACGATGGAATGGAAAGGAGTAAGAACTTCATTGGGATAAAATGAGTAACAAGAGGCAGGTCTGGAGAAGAGATTCCATGGGAGGAGGAGAAAAAAATGTGAAGACTGTGGGGCACTGAGAGCATGAGGAAGAGGGAAGGGAAGGAGTGAGATTGTAGGAAAGAAAATACCTCAGAGGAAGAGGAGTTTGAAGAAAGAAAAAAATGGGGATGAGACCTGGAACAAAGGGAAAAAGAATGAAGGATGTTGGGGGAGGGAGACCTAGAGGGGGAGAAACGCAGACAGGGGAGAACGGAAGCCAAAGGGTGGTGAAGAAAGAGGGAGGAAGGGACGAGCAGCAGGAAGGGAAAAGGCACGGGCAAAGAGGAGAAAAGCAATGTGTGAGCTCCGAGAGGTCCTCCTGCCTGCTCACGGCCGAGCTGGCCCCTTTCACAGCAAACCCCTAAGATCTAAGGCCTCAGAAGGAACCCCCCCACCAGCCTCTATGTGTTTTCCCACCCCCCTGACTCTGGGAGGAAAAGGGAGCTGGCAAAGGAGGCAGGAGCCAGGTGAGACCAGGCCACTCACCTCCCTCTGCTCGATGCAGATTTTGCAGAGCCACACGGAATGCGGGCGGTTGTTGGGCGTCTCTACTCCACACTTGGTGCAGACATTCTGGGGGTAAAACAGGGCACAAAGCACACCCACGTGAGCCAGGCCCTGAGGTTCCGGGGGCTGGGGAAGCACCCAGGAGGGGTGGCAACGGAGCCCCAGGATCTGTTGGTGGATGGAAAGAACTTGAGATATCCTTGTTTCTTCTCCCTGTCTGCCATGAGCAGTTAGAATGAAGTTCCCATTTGAATCTTACTCCCAACAGCAAGAACTTGAGTCAGTCCCAAGCTCTGGAGGAAGAAATTCTCCAAGAGTCTCTGCGGGGCCTGTTTTTCACCAACCACACAGAAAGGGTCATTGGCATAATTTTTAAGAGGAAAGGCTATGTATCTATTCTGTTTATTAACTTATTTCTCCTGTCTTTCCCCAATGGATCTGGGACAACCTTGACAATGATTAGAAGTCCAGCTCCCCAAGGAGAAGAAAATTATCTGAGCAAATGCTGTGGCTATGTAGTGGGACTTCATATTTGGGGCTGAGTTCCTTGGCAGTCAAGACAAGTAAGAAAGCCTAAGGGGTCACAAAATTCTGTCTGGTTGACTGCAGTGGATATGCTTTTCAGAATAGCTAAACTTCCCCCAATACTCCATCATGAAGGTGAAATGGAACACCAAGCAGGCGATGCCAAGTGTCATCACACACATCTCCAACTGGGTTGGTCACTGGAATCCCCTTGCCTGGGACCAGGCAGACCCAAGACAGTGGGATTGGTGCCCTGGAAGTGTCAAGTATGGGCAGTTTGGGGAGCAAATGGAGGATAAAGAGACCCCATGGAGGCTTCCCTTCAGGAATGAATGCTCCTGAAGTTCAAGGAAGGGGTCTAACTTGGCTTCAGGAGTCTTTCAAAGCCTCTTGTACTGTAACCCAGGGTAAGAGAGCACCCGAAGCATTCACACACACACGTGCGTACATGTGTGCCTGGCACACCCCCAAGCTGCCACGTTCACCCTGGAGGAACTCCATCAGGACCAGAGCAGCTTCTGGGGTGAGGGGAACTGGGATCCAAATGGCCTTGAGAGGGAGCTGAGCATGGGAGCATTTCAGGGGAATTCAAGTCCTCAGGAGTGGAGCTCCAGACGGCAGAGCCAAGCCCACCAGACCTGCAGGAATGAAGCAGGGGAGGGGCGAAGAGAGCCGGTACCTTTTTACAGTCCTCACACACGACACAGGCAGCGCCTAGCATGCCCAGCTGCGCCCCGCACAGTATGCAGCGGTTCACCCCATCCCCGGCCACGTTCTTCCTCATGTTCTCCAGGCGGTCCACCAGGCGCCTGCAAGCAGAGACGGAGCAGTAAGGCCCTTGCAGGCGTGGGGCCCCTGGGGTGTCCTACAGACCAATGGTCTTTACCTCTTTGAGCCACATGATCTTGACCATCAAGGATGGCCATGGACCCTTCCCCAGGAGGGTGCCCGTAAACTGCTGCTACATTTTCAAACATCAGAGCCCCATGCAAAGCCAAGACCCCTTGACGTCCTCTTGTCCCAGTGACCAGATGGCGAAGCCTATCTCATGTGCCCTCCGCCAGGGCTCTGGATCTGTCACCTACTTGTCCACATGACATCTGCACTTGGACATCTGCGCAGTCACTGCAGAGTGACGCTGTTCAACCAAGCGCTTCATCCTGGATGCCCTGCCTCCCATCCCCAGCGAATCTGCTCCACATGCTTGGATGCCCCCCCGCCCCGCTCACCCCCACTAACTCAAATCAGGAAACTAGAGTCCTCGACCCCTCTCTGGATATTCAGTCACCCAACCAACCACCCAGCCCTGCCATGTCTACTGCCCTCACCCTGCTGGCGGCCGGCCCTGCCTGTCTTCCCCTGGACCCAGCCTCTACCATCTCTCTTCTGGATGACTGTAGGAACCTCATCTTGGGCTCTCCACTGTTATCCATGTCCTTCCCCAAGCCTGGCCATAGCCACAGTGACATTTATAAAACATAAACTGGATCATATTATCACTGGTCCATTAAAAAGAGGTGGATTGCTATTCCACGTGACTTCTGTGGCCCAGCATGGTCTGGCCCCAGATGAAACCTTGAACCTCTTCTCTGTCTTGGTCTTATATTAATGCTCCAGCATGGTTCTTCTCTAAGCTGGTCACCAGGCCGGCAGCAGGAATGTCAGCTGGGAACTTATTAGAGATGCAGATTCTCGGGTCCCAGCTGACTCAGCAATCCCAGGGGTGGGCCCAGCCATCTGTGTTTTCACAAGCTCTCCAGGAGATTCAGAGGTGCTCTCAAGAGTGAGGACTGTACTCTAGTCACACCAGCCTGCCTTTGGTTCCAGGTCTCCTTGGCCTCAGGGCTTTTGCACATTCTGTTCTTGTGCCTGGAATATACAACCTCCCTACACACACATTGGGAGAAGGGCCTGGCAATCCACTCCCAACGCAATCCTGAAACAGTCAGCCACTGAAAACCCTATGAGGGTCGCTATGAGTCGGATACTGACTTGATGGCACCTAACAACAACAACAACTACGCACACATTGATGACCACTCTGTTGCACACACTCTTATACTCACACACAAGTATAGTTTTATACTTTTCCTGCCTATGTTCCCCTTATTCTCCAGATTCCAGTTATGATGTCACTTCTTCATGGAAAGCATTTCAGACTTTCTATTTACATGACTGCATTCTATTGGCAGCAAGTGCAACCAGGGACCTCCTCACAGAACAAGTCATGTTTGTAAGTAACTGCGAGATGAGCTGTGTTCAGTTATTCACAGATTATGAAACAGTCTCAGGCCCCCTCTGGATTGTGTGTCTCCAGGGTTGGGACCTAGTTTGTTCTGCCACCCGCTGGGTGCTCAGCGCTGGCTTAGCACCCAGTGGGCGCTCCTGTGTGGTGGCAGGATCAACATGAGGTGAGGGAACATAGTCTGCAAGCTTGTACTGGCAGAAGTGAGCCAAGCACAGAGTTGAGGACATCTAATAACCACATCCATTCCTAGGGCTCTTACATGCCCAGCATGGCATGAAGCACTTTGCCACCCGACCCTAGGAGGTAGGCACTACTCTTTGGTCATTTTATAGGGCAGGAAAATGAGGCACAGAGGAGCTACAAAGGCCTGCCCAAGTTCAACAGTGAGGAAGTGGCTGAATGAAAACCAGAACCCACGTCCGCTGTGCGTACCCCTGAGCTTTTCAAGTCTAGTGCACACACAAATGACGGGCGCTCATGGAAACTCAAATTCTGAGTCCTCAGGTCTGCAATGTGGCCCGAGGTACTGCATTTCTAGAAAGCTCCCAAGTGATGCTGCATACTGCTGCTGGTCTCAGGCCCCTGCTGAATGGCAAGGCAGTGAGGCTTTATACCTTTACATCTGGGGAAACCCTATTTTGGTCTTAGTTATTTCTTTTCTCTTTTTTAACACTTCCCTCCACATTGAAGTTGTCGCCTTGCCCTACCCTGAATGAAGAGTCATTGTTCCATGCTTGTCACAGCCAGTGACCCTGATGGAGCCAAACCCTGCCCATCCCTCCACTGTCTGGACCTCGCCTTGGGCACTGTGTGTGTGAGAACCAACGGGAAGAGCCTGGGCATCGTGGCCTCCAGAGGGTCCCTGGTGGCGCTGCCTGCAGCAACCTGGTGCTGACTCCCCCAGGCTCCTGGGCCTCCCACCAGCCCCTTCCAGTGCTCCGACCTGCAGGTTATAAACAGCAGCTCCTCTCTTGTGCTCCACTCACGAGAGTTGCCGCTCTGTCAGGAGAAGAGCCAAACACAGGCTGGGACCCGGATCAGGATGGAGAGCAGCAGAGGTGGCAGGTGTGGAGCCTGAGCGCACCTGTGCCCCGGCTCTTCCTCATCTCCCGTCCTCCCAGAGCGCCCTGGAAACTGTTTCTATGGGGTGGTGGGGACTCCACAGCCAGGAGCAAGCCTTCCATCCTTGGTCTCAGATCTCCTAAAATGACAGTAGCTGGGGTCACAGTGCACTTGCTATCGGCCAGACCTGGAGGTAAGCATTTGGTGTCAATTCTCTCTCTCTCTCTCTCTCTCTCCCTCTCTCTCTCTTCCTCCCTCCCTCTAGCTCTATCCTTTCTTTTTCTTTCTTCCTTTCTCCTTTCTCTCTCTCTCTCTTTCCCTCTTTCTCTCTTTTCTTTCCTTCTCTCTCTCTTTCTTTCTTTTCTTTCTCTTGTCTCTTCTCTCCTTCCTCCCTCCCCTCCATTCCTCCTTCCTTCCTCCACGGTACTTGGGCATTGAACCCAATTCCTTATGTGTACTTTGCAAGTGCTCCACCACTGAGATGCCCCCTTTTTTATTTTTTATTTTGAGACAGGGTCTCACTAACTTAAGTAGGCTGCCTCTGGCCTCAAAATTGCGATCCTCCTGCCTTAGCCTCCTGAGTCTCTGGGATTACAGGCATGAGCCACTGCATCCAGACTGTGTCAATTTTCTTAATGAATCCTTCAGCTATACTAGAGGACAAGGACTCAAAACTCTCCCAGACTTGAGATTTTCCCATTTTGCTGCAGTGTAAAAGAGATACTCATTTGATAAAAACCATACATTGAGTTTTGATTTTGTTCTGTTCCCAGGCTAGCCACATGCAGTAAGGTCCTCTCTCAGCACACTGGGCAGTGGCAGCAAACATAGCTCCCTATCAGCCCTGTGATCGTGGGGGAAAGCAAGCAACAGTCTACAGTATGCTGTGCTGCTAAGTCGGGGTGTGCAGTGGCTTAAGTGGATCAGATGCACTTTCGATATGTGATATTTCCAACTTACAATGGGTTTGTCCTGCTAGAACCCCATTGTAAATTGAGGATCCTCTATATTTTTGTTCCCACTCCATTAAATGAGAAAACTGACCCAGAGAGAGGTTAAGTGATTTACCCAGGGCACACAGCTAAGAGGCAGTGAGGGTTGGGATTCAGACCCTGCTGGTCTGGCCCTGAGTCCCTGGTCCTAACAGCCACGGCATGCTGCTGCACACATAGCCATGTGCCTCTTGAGCAGTCCCATATCACTCCAGCCCATTCTCCTGCCTTCCCCACGCCCAGCACCCTTGGTCAGTGGCAAGTACCGAGTTGCACACACCACCCCTTTCGCTGCTTCTGGTCCCCGTGGTCGGGACAAGACACCATCATTGTTTCCCTAAAGCATCTTCAGCCTAGAGCTAGGCATGGCACGACATGCCCGTAACGGCAGTTTGCTGAGGCTGCAGCAGGAAGATGGTGAGTTTCAGACATGCCTGGGCTACAAAATAAGACCCTGTCTCAAACCTCCTCCCCCAAACAGAATTTTCAGTGTAGGATTGAGACACCCAGACTTTACCTACTTTTTCCCTCTCTCGATTTTGGTTTCCTCATTTGGGAAATAGGAGGCACAGGCTACGTCAGTGGCTGCCAAACTGCACCTCTTGGCACCCCAAGAGGTCTACAGAGCCTACAGGGGCCACCCACTGAGGTGCCATGGGCAGGAGAATCGAGGGGCCTCCAAACCTCATTTTATTTGAGCGTGTCTCATTTACCTCTTTTTTGTCATTGTCTGGGCTGTTGGATGAGATTCCTTTGCAAGCTGGCTCCAGGGTTTAAAACTCCTTGAATTTGCCCCATGTTGATAAACTTTGGGATGTCTTTCAGTGCCACACAATTACACATTAGGACAGAGTGAGGTGGGCTTGTGGAGGAAGGGGGTGGAAATGGCACAGTGACATTTTCCTTGTGCGCATTCTTATTCCCACCTGTCATCTTCATTCACTGTCCTCTCCAGAAAATGGTTAGATCTTGTTCTTCTTACTCTCCCATTGGGAGCCCAAAGCACAGAGAGTGTGAGAGGCTTCCAGGAGTCACACAGCAGGGGCTAGAATCTAGTTCTCTGCTTCTGTAAACCATCTTTGTTTTCCACGAAGGCCCCCATGACTTCCTGCCTCGTGCTGAGTGACGCCAACGCAGCTCAGGAAGAGGGTATGTGAGCCATGATCCAGTTCTAAACTGCAGTGTGTTTTGCTGAGGAAACAAAAGGTCTTTCTTCCCCTTCTTGGACAATAAAGGGTATCAATTTGCTCCCTTCTTGAAACCCACATTGGGACTATCCTACCAGACTGCCTGCCCTTTCTCCATTCAATCCTGCAGGCCTTGTTAACACGCTTTACAGGGAGGGTCTTGTTAGCTGCCATCAGAGGCAGCAAATGGCATGCACATCCAACAGACTGCAGACCCTTATTCAGATGCCCCAGTGCAGGGCCCTTGTTCATGAATCCAGTACAGAGCAGTAGAGGATGGCTGGGAGGCAGGGCTGGCTCGCTCCATCTTCCTCCTGCATCCAGAGCTCGGGAGTAGCAGGGAGCTCCTCACAGTGTGGACATCGTCTCTGTAGCTCCAAATGCTGAAGGCACACGTGGGAGCCCCAACAGCCAACGATTTGAAACTCAGAAATAAAACTAGGCAGGAAGCTAAGGCAAAACTGTGTCACGGAAGACCACAAGTTACAAATGGGTTTGCATCCTGGTGATAAAGCATTTCTGTTTTTTTACCCCGGCAGAACTATGATTTTAACAGTCTTGGCAGGAGGGCTCCCTACGCATATGGGAGACAGTGTCAAGCTCGCTGCATGTCGATCACCCAACACTAAAATAGCACCAATGCGTAGGGCCTGGGTGCTACGTTCTCAGACACAGGTCTGCTGAAGCCGGCTTGATGGTATTTAAGCACACAGTGCTATTGCGAGCTCCTACTGGGGAGAGTGTTCCCCAGATTTAAGGCTCATCTAGATCATCCAGGGTGTGTGCTGCTCAATGTTCAGAGAACAATCCTACAGGTGGGAGTGAGGCCTGGGAACCCCCATTTTTGAGGGGCTGTCTGATTCTGCAGCCTAGGAATCCCTGACCACACGTTGACCACGTTTTCTTTTCTGGTGCTGCAGGTGGAAAGTACATCCTTGTGCACACCAGACGAGCACTCTTACTGAGCTGCACTCCAGCCCCCCACTGTAAGAAATGCTGTAATAAAGAAGGAATAGGATAGGCAAATCACATAGGAGAACACTGTACTTATTATGTTAAGTGGGAGAAAAGCCCAGAACCCAGGACACTGAATTGTAATCAGGGTGTGAGCTGGAGATTGGAACACGCGAATCTAAATAGCTTTGTTGCTTGCTCTCAAAACACAAGACAAAACCAAACAAAGCATCAAAACATTCACAGTGATTATCACCTAGAGATGGGATTTGGGTAACTTTTATTTCTTTCTTTGATGCCTCCACCCTCCTCTCCACATTAAGCATCCAATTATCCAGACTGCCATCTGCCTTCTCAACTGTCTTACGATGGACATGTATTACCCTAGAGAGAAAAAGGACTTGTTTTTTTGTGTGTGTGTGGTATGGGGGTTTGAACCCAGGGCCTCATGCTTGCATGCTCTGCAAGTGCTGGACCACTGAGCTGCACCCCCAGCCCATTTTTTTTAACTTTTTGAGACAGAGTCTCACTAAATTATGCAGACTGTCTTTAGTCTCAAACTTGTGATCCTCCTGCCTCCTCCTCCCAAGCCGCTGGGATTACAGGCATGTGCCACCGCATCCCACCTAGAAAAAGGGCATTTTTGAAGGTGGAGATATGCAGCCCAGAGGTGAAAGACATAGGCTTGAATCCTTCCTCTTAGTCCGTCAATGACCTTGAAAGACCTTGGTTCTCTGGGTCCCCTCTTCCAAGACTATGCTGTAAGCAGCAAGAAAAGTTGCACCTCAAGCCTCCTTGCATGGGCAGCACTAAGGGACCTTCGGTCCTGAAACACCCAGATGTCTCCTTTTTTGAAATGGAAGGGTCCCTGGTGAAGATGAGACCAGTGTCTCCTGGGAGCCCTGCTTTATTGCCTGTCTTAGGTCTCCACCCATCCCCCACACTATGCCTAATTAGCCGGACACTGTAAGTAGCTGCCACTCTCTACTTATGCCTTTACATGCCCAATTAACTTCATGATGACTGCTCACATCCAGGACACATCCATCACCAGGCTGGTGCTTCAGGGGACTATGGGCTTCTCAGTGGAGTCAGACAGGCACCTCCCATTCCTCAGGATGTCCCATGGCCACCCAGGCAGGGTCCAGAGTCTGAGAGTGATGGGACATCTTTAAAGGTAAATGGAGGAGACTCCGTCTAGACAGAGCCCTGCAAGGCTCAGAGAAGTGAGGCTGGTCTCTGGGCTTCATCCACGTGCAGGGCTGAACTAAGTCTTTTGACACAAGGAGGCTATTCCCAATGGGTCTGACCCGGTGGCGGTAAAAGTCCATTAAGAGGGCCACGCAATGCCAATGCATGCTGACAGGCCATGAGCAGTCAGCCCACATTCATTTTCTGTTGCTACTATAACATAAGAAATGACCACAGACTTAGCAGCCTACGTCAACATGAATTTGTTGTCTTATGGGTGGTAAAGGCCCCATGCGCCCAACACCTGTTTCCCTGGGATGGAGACAAGATCTGGACAGGGTTTCGTTCTGTCCAGAGGCTCTCAGGGGAGAATCTGTTCCCACACTTTTTGCCGCTTCTAGAAATCACCTGCATGCCTTGGTTCATGGCCAGCGGTGTAGCGTCTTCCAATCTCCATGTGACTCTGGCCCTCCTTGCCCCCCTTTTATAATCCTTATGGTGAGAACATTGCTCCACCTAGATGATCCAGATTCGCCTCTCCATCTCAAGGTCCTTGATCACACCTGCCAACTCCCTTTTGCCCCAGAAGGTAACATACCTGGGGAGAGGAGGTAGATATATTGGGGGGGGGCATTATTCTGCCTACCACATTCACATTCTCACCCCATTGGCCTGCCGGGTTTTATTTCCACCTAACTTGGGTCTGAACCCCCTTCAGCCCTCCTCTCCTGAGCGAGGTTTGGTCAGTTCCTCTCTGTCTGGCTGTGGATGAGCTGTCAATCACCTTCTTCAGGTGCTCTGGCCCAGCCCCAAGCAAGTACAGTGTCCCTACACAGGCAACACACACACACACACACACACACACACACACACACACACACAACATGACTCTAGAAATAGGCAGTAAGGCTGCAAGGGGCAGGGGCATGGTGTTAATAGTGGAGGGGCTTGCCTGGCTCCATATCTGGATTTTGGTATTTCCTGGCTCTACGACCTCAGGAGGGTTGCTTAGCCTTTCTGAGCCTTAATTTCTTCATCTATAAATCAGGGAAAAACCAAGTTCATCCCTCACAGGACTGTTGCATAGATAAACTAAAATCGTGTTTGTAAAATGCCTGGAACATGGTAGCTGCTCAGTAGCGGTTGCTGCTAATTATTTCTTGTGGAAACTCATGGCTGCTGGAATTCTCTGTATGCCCATCTTTCTATGTAAGCTGGGGGCTATAATCTGCCTATAAAATCTATCCTTCTAAAGCTTTGCAAGGGGTGGCAGTGA
This sequence comes from Pedetes capensis, assembly GCA_007922755.1. Classification (NCBI taxonomy): domain Eukaryota; kingdom Metazoa; phylum Chordata; class Mammalia; order Rodentia; family Pedetidae; genus Pedetes; species Pedetes capensis. The sequence goes on along the minus strand of VMDO01002717.1, from coordinate 130,782 downwards.
CTGGAAATGTATGGTACTCACATGCCCATTTCTAAATACACACAGAGATGGCACATGCACCCACACGTGAACACATAGGTCCCCAGGCACATCTGTGGAGGCACATGGAGTGTATGCACTGAGGCACACAGATACGACCAGAATCTACATGCATGAACATGCCTTCGCACACTTGCCCTGGTACGCTCTGTTCTTGTGGAGAGCCCAGTCCCCTCTGTCCCTCTGCAACCAAGGGCCTGAGCCAAGTGGAGCCTGACAGCCGCTTGTTAAGCTCAGGTCCCCTCGAAAAGCCCAGACAGGCCCCAGACACATTTTGGCCAGCGATTTGAGCCTCCGGGTAGCACTGTTGGATAAATAGGGTAGAGAAGACAAAGGGGTTGCCACTGCACCAGGAAGCAGGCGTCCTGCGGTAGACCACAGAGCCTGCGGAGATGCCCTGCTTGCCCAGGCACTGTGGGTCTATGTGCCAGTCCTTGGAATCAGCAGGGAAATGGCAAAAATGCTGGGGTTCCACTAAGAGGTAGGGGGGACCAGGGCAGCTGCCCATGAAAGCAGCAGCTGACCACGACTTCACAGTGATTTCCAACAATGCAGCAAAGGCTGTGTTGGTGCTCTGTGTCTGTGTCTATCTCTGTGCCTGTCTGTCTGGCACACTACACACACCATCAATTCCAGTAGCATGCCGCTCGCTCTTCACCCTGCCCTAATTACCAAGCAGGGGGAGATTAGCATTGAGTTTATTAAACTTGGCACTTTCTGAAGTCAAGATTGGACCATCTGCTGTGCAGAGGGAGATGCTTGCTCTGGCGGAGCCGGAGGCTCTGAGGCAGGTCCCTCAGGAACCTGTCCTTAAATGACTGAGCCACTCTGACGGGAAGCCACGTGGCTGGCGGCAGGTGAGGGGGTGGGGGTGTGCGGCAGGCTCATTAATTCTCACTGCAGTCTGTCACTGTCACCACCTGGAGAGTCTCAGCCCCCAGGTCTCCCCAGAGGATGGGGGATGGGATTTCTGCTGGGGCCTCTGCACTTTGGAGAGGGGCCTTCATGGCTCCTGGAGATAAGGGCTTGGAGAGGGGACAGATGGAGGGCCTGGCTGTGCTCAGGGAGTCAGTGCTGAGCAAAGTGCTTGTCCCGTAACAGGCACAGCCACAGTCGTGGTTCGTGAGCACCAAGCCCCTGCTGCATGTTCTCTTTGACCCATCAACATCCTGTCAGAGCAGTTTGCAGATGGGGACACTGTGGTACACAGAGGGCAATCACTTGCCCTAGGGCAATGGCCGGGAAGTGGCACTGGTGGCTGGTTATGGCCGCCCAGAGGCTAGCAGAGGGAAGTGGGTCTCCTTCAGTGCTTAAGGCTGGTGCTCACTTAATCCTGGCTGCTCTTTCCTGTCGGGGGAAATGGAGCTGAAAGAATTTGGTGCTGAGCCCTTCTGAGGACAAGCATCAAGGTGGCGGGGAGGGGTGAACCTTGCCTTGAATGAAGAGCCAGTGAGACAGAATCAGCCGGCCTGATGAGTATCTGAGACATCAGTAAGATGTTGACCGCCCCAGGTCTCTCAGCCATCTGTCAATTGCCTTCCACCTGCACTCCCTGGAGGCAACAGGCTAAAGAGAAAGAAGGGGTCAAGTTCAAAGTCTGGTGGGGCCCCATCAAGGCAATGCACCCCTGACCAAGCGATTTGACTTCACTGAGCTTCAGAGTTTTATTTTTTCCCCTCCAGCTGTAAAACAGATCCTGTTTCTCAGGGAGGACATTATGTCGAGGAAAGGAAATAGAACATATTTGAAAGCTCCTGGCATGGTGCTTGGAGATGAAGGGTTCCTGTGGAATAGCAGAATAGGACCCTAGCCCTGGGCCATGCAGCCTGGGTTCATAATCCCAATCCCATCACTTATTAATTACATCACTCAGGGCAAATTGCTCTAGTCTTCTCATCTGTAAAATGGGAATGATGATAATGTGGTCCCCTGCCTACAATTGCTGAGAGGATACAAAGCTGTCAGTACCTAGAGCTGCACCAGCATGGATGCAATTATTCCTCCCAAAATTGAGTATGAGTCTAGGAAATTTCTCTATTTATTTCTGCTTCACTTTGTGAACCAGTAGCAAAAGGGCAAGGGTGATGATTCGCAACTGGGGGTGACTTTACCCCCCAGAGTACATTAGGCACTGTCTGGAGACATTTTTGGTTGTCACACCTGGTGAGGAATTACTACTGATAAATAGTTGGCAGAGACCAGAGATACTGCTAGACACCCTACAATGCACAGCAAGCCCTCACCACAAAGAATTATCTGGTCCCAAATGTAAGTGGCCTGGAAGTTGAAAAGCCCTGGGCTGCAGGGACTTGGAGGCCACTGACTGAGCTTCCCATTTTACAGATGGGGTCCAAGAGGCCTTGAGGTTAAAGAGCCTTGGAGAGGCTCAGGTGGGTTTACAGTCCGTCCTGCATGTACCATTCATGCAACACATAGTGCCCTGTGTTCTCCTTGATGGAAGACACTGGACTGATTAAGGAATTCATTTGCATCTTGTACAAACAGATTCTATAGAGTGTTGAGGCTGAACAGATATTGGAAAGCATGGGTCTAATCCCTGGGGAAACTAAGGTGTTACTTAGTTCTCACCATTGTGGGGGGGTTCAGAGTCCCCCCACAACCTGATGAAATCTATGACGATTTCTTCTGAAAAATTCACATAGACACACATAGAAATCCACCTATAATACTAGGGTGCCCCAGACCCCCGAGTCCCCTGCATGGCCTGCCTAGAACTCCACCTTTAGAAAGAAGAAAGTATGACTTGCCTTGCTATCTCCTTGTCAGACCACAGGAAAGATGCCTGCCCATGGTGATGTAGCAAGTTTCCAATATCATTAAGATGGAAGATGGTGGAACCCAGGTGGGGAGGTGATTGGGATGTGACAGATTCTGCCAACTACAGGTCTCTTGTGTCTGTCTGACTTCCTCCCCCATCACTGCCTCTGGATGCCAAGGTTAATGATGAGTCCTAATTACTTTTTTGGGTCCATCTGTTTAGGGAAGATGACCTCAAATAGAAGGCACCCAGCTGCCATGTCTTTGCAGGCAGGATCCATCAGCAAATGCTTTTAAGAGGCTCTGGACAGAAATAAACATAGTGTGGACACAAAGGGACCTACTAATGGATGCAGAGATGCCTCCAGATGGTGGGCTGAGGGGAAGGTGCAAACAATTTTTCTAGGCTAATGTTTAATTTCAGGCAATACATTCTAAAAGTCCTGTGGATAATCTACATGTGTCTCTCCAACTCACCAAGAGTCCCTTCAGGCTCAGGAGAAACCCTCAGCAGCCATGTTTGGAGAGCCTGGCATCTTTCTGGCCACAGCTGATTGGATGAGGGGCACATACCCAGGGTGAACAGAACCAATCAGATTTCTTCCCAGGGAATTTATGATAAGGACTAGGAAGAGCAACAAAAACTGGAGAGGCATAGCAGGGCTGTATTTTGTGTCATGTGGGATGAGAAGCCGACTTTTCATAAGGCTCGACTGTGTTTCTGTCCTTGGATCTCTGGAGATATCTCAGAATCTTTACATTAAATCCCCCTTTGGTGCAGCAAGTATCTCCCTTCTCTGCACTCACTCGCCACTCTTCCCTTAAAGAGACAGGATCTATTTCTCTTCCCCAACAAATTCTCCTCCAGTTCCAGACCTGGCTATTAAGAGATGTAGTAACTTCCACCTTTGTGCTCCTGGGATCAGCTGCCATGTAAAGGAGCTAGGTGAATAAGGAAGGATCAGAGAGAGGGAGGAAGGGAGAAGCAGAGATAAGGGGAAAGAGACGGGGTGGGGGGGGGAGAGAGAGAGAGAGAGAGAGAGAGAGAGAGAGAGAGGGAGAGAGACAGAGAGAGAGAGAGAGTGAGAGAGTGAAGGGACCACATGGACAGAGCACAGAGCACCAAGGCACAGACATCAGACCCTCTAAGCCAGTCCATTTCCACCACCAGCTGACTGCAGCTGAGTGAGCAACCCAGCCAACACCCACGGAGCAGAAAACCTGTCCAGCAAAGTTCTGCTCGAATTCTTAAACCCTAAAATTATGAAAAAGCACACCACTGTTGTTGCTTTGAGTCTCTGTGTTCTGAGTGCTTTGTTATATGGCAATGATAACTGAGACACACATGGCTGGGATTCCTCTCCTAACTCTTGCAAGCACCGTGTCCTATTGAATGTAGAAAGTCTGCTGCAGCCAGGCATGCAAAATAAATCCTGCGTGCCCGCTCTGCACTTTAGGAAGGAATATGAGGGCAAAATGGGGCAGGTTAATGAGTTTCTTTCCTGGCCATCATTTCCCCCTCCTGGGATGCTGAAGCGAGCAGCGCTGAGTTGTGGGTGACAGGCTGGTGATGATTTAGACCCCTCCTGGCCGGCTACATGGCCCCGGGCTGCCCGGAGTAGCCAACTCTAGGCTCTGGGAGGCTTGGGGTCCTCTCCTCCCCATGCTTCAGCCCCAGCAGCCTGGAGAGCAACACTGGCTGTGCTGGAGGTACAGAGAGGGTATTAAGAACTGGACGATTCCAACCTCCAGCTCCCCAAACGAGCACTCCGAACCTGAGCTCCTAGATACTTCAGCCTGTAGAGTCCAGAAATTTTGGGACAGGCCTCAGGGGCCAGAGCATAGTTCTGAGATCCTCCAGACAGGGATGGACACCTTGCCTCTCTGGGACCTTGGGTGCGTGACTTAGGCTCTCAAAGCCTCATTTCCTCACCTGCAAAATAGGAAGAGACAGCACCTACTTGTGGGGGCAAAAAGGAGTAAATGAGTCGATTCACATGAAGTTTTAAAGTACAGGGCTGTGGCATACAGTAATTGCTCAGTAAGTGGCACCCACAATGGCGATTATCCTATTTATTAACAGTGCTCTCATCCTTCTCCCAGACGGTTTCCACCAGATCATAGAAAAGAAAATTCAGCATCACAGAGCTGGTGCCTGCCCCCAGACGGGGTCACAGGCTCACCTGCAATCGTACCGACTAGAAGCTGCCTGTTTGCTCTGAGAGGCAGAACCCACAACGCAGTGTGGGGTCCTCCATCAGGCACTTCCCAGCTCTGAAGAGGCTGAGCAGGAAGGAGCTCAAGAATTGCACAGACTTATTTGATGAGTGAGGACGTTGAAGCCCTGAAGTCCTGCTAACAGAGCCTTGGGTTCTGCAGCGAGCACCCCATCTGCAGACTTGTTCCACGTCTGACGTTCCAATGGTCTTCATCTGACCCCACTCTGATCGCCTCCCAGGGCAGCGGGGATGAAAAGGAGTGTGGGCAGGCTAATGCTCCAAAGACACAAACAGCCGTGGGCTTGCCGATGCTGCCAGCCAGGGCCGGCTGCCCGGAGCGGGCGGGCAGAGAAACTGCAGCAGCGTGTGTCTTCTGGGGCTGTCATCCCCACTCCAGGAAGCCAGGCAGAAAACACCAGCTCAGCAAAGGTATCTTCTGGCAGGGAGAACTTGGCCCGGCTTCCCTGGAAGCCTCCCAGATCTCCTCTGGGGGAAGCCAGGGGCTGTTGAAATTCTGGGACTTGCCAAACTGGAGTCTCAGAGTGCAGGTGTAGACCAGAAGCTTCCACCAGTGTCAAAAATGATCCTCTTCTTCTTTTTTTTTAAACTCACTGTTAAATAGTTGCCATCATTTATTGGATGTGTGCTCTGTGCAAGGCATTGTGAGCATCCTTTGCATGCCAATTAAATACTCACCAAGTGTGTGCTAATGTTATCCTCCTCCTTTTTTTTTTTTTTTTTTTTTTTTTTTTTTTTTTTTTTTTTTGCGGTACTAGGGGTTGAACCCAGGGCTTGGACCACTGAGCTGCACCCCCAGCCCATTTTGTAGATTTTATTATTTTCTGAGACAGGGTCTCACTAAGTTACACTGACTGTCTCTGGTCTTGAACTTGCGATCCTCCTGCCTCCTCCTCCCCAGCCGCTGGGATTACAGGCGTGCGCCACCACACCCGGCTTGTTATCTTCCTTCTTGAAGACGAGGAAAGTGAGGTGCAGGGAGATAACGTGGCTCATGTAAGGTCACGCAGAGAAGAAGGGGCAAAGCTAGGATTTAAAGCCAGGTCTCTCTCACTTTGGGATCCTAGCTCTTAACAACTATGCTCTGCCATCATGCCATGAGGGTAGTGGGAGAATATGTTAGGCCATGGAGGACAAGCAGGGACCCCATTAACCCTATTCTAGAATGTTCAAGCTGGGGATCTGCTCAGTGCACAGGGATCTCCTTAACTTTACCTCCAGCCCAGTGGCCATATTTATAGGACCAGTCTGGCACCACTGGCTGCAGCTGATTAGATGAAGAATAGCACCTTACATAAACCAGCCAATCAGAATACTTTCCCTGGGAATTGAGACCCTAGCTTCAGCTGATTGGACAAAGGAGAACAACTGACCTAAGCCAGCTAAATAGGGTAGTTTCCTTGGTAATTTAGACCCTGGACAAAATTCTAAACTCCCCACCCACTTGGCCATAGGTGATATAGAAAGAAGTATGGGAGTGGGCAACAGCATTTGCTATGCTCACTCAATCCCTTAACAAATATTTGGCTGTGCACCTACTATTTACTGGACTCTGCCCACAGTGAAATGAACAAGCAATAATTCCCTTCCTTCAGGCAACTTAGATTCATGGGTGTGACATAGCATAGCTAAACTAAATAGGTAGAGTGTAAAATATGTTAGCTGATGGTAAGCACTATGGCGCAAAAAGGTCGAGAGGGATCCTTGCTTCTAGCATTTACCTTTAATATCCCTGCCCTTCTTTCCTCCAGGGCCCAGGTTCATTGTTATATGAGGTAACATCATGCGCGTGTATACGCACGCACGCACACTCCTGCAGCCTGGAGGATCCCCACTCCAGGAATAGCTTTTAAAAAGCCAAGTGAAACCCTGAGCCTGCAGCAAGAGCCTCAGACCTATCCCTTCTGCAGCCACCCAAGGGGGCCGAAGGAGGACTGGGAACAAGGTGGTTCTTTGTGCGCAGCACCTGTGATCTCCTCCGCCTGCCCTGAGTAGGATGACCTGCAGGGGTTCCAATCAAAGGCACCCACTTCCCACCTCTCCATAGCATTGTTTTGCAGCCAGGAGCCTCACAAGCTGCCAGCTGAGTGTGCACAGCAGGGGAGTGGGGTGGAAGCAGTTGGCCCTGGCAGGAGGGCCTTGGGAGGGCTTGAGGTGAGGCTGACCTTTCAGCTGTCCCCCAGTTCCCACTGGAGGTTGGGGTCTAGCAGAGCACTCTGCAGACCTCTCGGCCTCCCGGCAGGCAGTTTCCCCCACTGATGCCAAGAGCCCCCACCCCCTCCATCCCCCTCTTCTCTGGGTCACCCCTCCCACCCCGAGGATCACCCACATCCTCCTATTCAGCCCTCTCCAGCCCACCCAGGTACTCTCCTTTTCTCTCCAGCTGTCCTTGCTATTGATTGCCACTCTTCCGCGCACTGCACACACACTTCTTCAAGCTTACTTCTTTGCTTTCACCATCCCTACTCCCTGAGCCCCACCTTCCCTCCGTCCTGCTGTTCCTCAAACACAGAGCATCACTGGAGCCAGCCTGGGAACTGCCTATGCTTCATCTCACTTAATCCTTACCAGAACCCTGCGGCATGACTACTGTTCCTTCCTCCCATCTGCCAGAGAGCAAATGGGGCTCAGAGATGTCAAGCCACATGCCCAAGATCCACTGCAGAACTCTAGGTTCTCTGAGGCCAGACCCCCTGGGTCCCCCGAAGCTACTTCACACCTATGCTGCCTGCCACTTACGGAATGGTTTCTCCAAGTTTCATCTATAGTTCACTTCAGATGCGCACTCTTTAACATGCCCTCTTATCTCTCTCTCTCTAGTTGACACATAATAATTGTACATAGTTATGGGGTATGGTGTGACCTTTCCATACAAGTATACAGTGTGTATCAGGTCAGGGTAATTGGCGTATCTAGCACCTCAAACATTTGCCATTTCTTTCTGTTGGGAACATTCAAAATCTTCTCTACTATCTATTTTCAAATATTCAACTAGTTGTTGTCAGCCATAGTTGCCCTACTGTGCGATAGGACGTCAGAAGTTATTCCTTCCATCCAACCACACCCCTGTACCCAATAACCATGCTCTCTACCCCCTCCCCCACCTCTGACAACCACCATTCCAGTCTCTTCTGTAAGATCAGTGTTAGCTTCTGCCTATGTGTGAACACTGCCTCTGACACTCTCTCGCCTCTGACTCTGCCCTCAGCTGTGCGCTTGGGCGTCAGTATGGCCAGTCTTGCTAGAATATCTCTGTCAACTGTCATCAGCTAAGATGCCTGGTGCTCATACCCACTCCACCCCTTGCACCCTCCAATGATAATCTCCCATCTTCCCATCACAAGACGCCTCTTCGCCCCACTTCTTCCACACCTCCCAGCCAAGAACTCTCCCCACGTCATGCAGCAAAGATCCCAGGTGTGCCTGGGTCAATGGGCTCTAAGGGACAATGGACAAAGCCAGGGCGCAGCCTGGCCCCACCCCAGCACACTGAGGCCCAGCCTCTTTTCTCCTGACTCAGTGGCTTTCAGATGGGGGAAGGGGCAGCCTCACCTAATTCGCTCCTGCTCCATCTCTTCCATTTTCTCAGCACGAGCAATCACCCTGTTGATGATTTCCTTCTCCTCATCTGTCAGCTCTTCCTGCTTCCTTTGCCTGTCGGGCTGAGTGCTGGGGTGGACAGACCAGCCTGTCTGGAGCCTGCAAGGCAATTGGGGAAGGTGTGAGGCAGGACAGAGGTCTCAGTGTGTGGTGCAGAGTTGAGATTAGCCCAGAGTCCCTGGAACCTGCAAAACCACAGCTCAAGTTCCTGCCAGAAGCTTCACTGATTGGGCAAAAGAATCACCTCTCTTGGAGTATCAGTTTGCCCATCTGTACAATGGGATGCACATGCCTCCCTCCTTGGATTCTGACGGATTTATCTTTTCTAAGTGCACATGTATGGTGGGCGCTCTGAAGTGGCATTTGCAGGGAGCTCACCCAATGTAGGGTGTGATCTAGAAGATTCCAGAATAGAAGAGGTCCACAGCCTGGAAGCAATTCTTCCAGGTTGACTCCAGTATCAGCCTGGCATAAAAATGTCTCCCTAGGGCCATGGATTTTTAAAATAAATTTAAACGAGTTGCCACCAAGTTTATATAACTATCTTGCTTTTGTGTAAACATCCAAGTTTCTAGATCAAAGGCTTCAGTAACATTTTAGGTTGGACCCTTGCTCTTCTCCCCCTTCTGTAGAGATTGAGTGCTGACGCAGCACCTACTATGTGCCTATATCTCTTACTCACCCCCATGTGCCCACGTCACCTCATTCAGCCCTCACACCATTTCTTCAAGGCAAGGGTTGTCATTGTCCCTATTTCCTGGTGTGGAGGCTGAGGCAGGAAAATGGAGATGGTGGGAGGGTGGGAGGAGGCAGGAGCAGAGTCACTGCTGTGCTTGTTGGCAAATCCTTTGGTTCCTAACCCTTTGGTTCCCGCCCCAGAGTTTAGGTACAGTTTAAGCGAATACAGGCTGAGCATCATGGAAATTCTTGTCCCTATGAGGGAGAAAATCAGTGCCTTGGAAACCAAGTGGCCAGCACCCCCTGCCCCATCAGTCTCGGTCACTTCCCCTGCCCTGACCACACAGGGGCCATGAAATTGCTTTTGACACTCGCAGTTGGAAATGAAAATCCTGCCTCAGCCTCCTTCCTCCGTCTGCTTCCTCTCACCTTAACAGGTTTATTCCAAAGAGCAGAGAAGAAGGAGCCAGAAGGAAAGAGATGCAGATGTCCTGGGGCCAGTCTTATGAGATGGCCTGGGGGCATCCTGGTGGAGATCCAGGTGTGGCCTCGAGCAGGGTCTCAGGGATGAACCAGCCAGGCTCAGAAGCTTCTAGGGCATCTCGCTGGCTTAGAAGAAAGCCAGGACTAGGTAGAAGCGCTCGACGGTCACAGTGGACATTCCTCAGTCTAGGGACCCCAGAAAGTCCCCTGAGAAAGCGAAGGGGTCACCGTGGTCTGGGTGGTACTGAAAGCTGAGGGCCCTTTGCACAGGCTCTTCCCAAGGCCCCAAAGTGCCCTAGTTATAGGTCATGCAATTAGAAAAACTTGTAAAAGTCAAAGACTTCTGTCTCCTTGATCTTGAGGATGGGCTGTAGATCATATGCTTCAGGCCCCACAGAGCCAGAGCTGGTCCCTGCTGAACCCCTAGAGCTCATCTGGAAGAGAAGTGGAAGGGACGGAGAGGCTGGGGCTGGCTGGGGAATGGCCCTTGCAAAGCCCCAGAGTAGACAGCATGACTGGCCTGCTAGGAGAAGGAAGACCAGAGGCAGGCAGCCTGCTGACGGCCCCTGGACACCACCTCCTGGGATTCACCATCTTCCCTGTGTATGTTCCTCCCATGCAGAATCCAGACTGGTCCCGTGTGGCCCACTAGATACAGGGGAAGTGACCCTGGGCCACTCGATGCCAAGTTCTAAGGCATGGCCGCCTCTGCCTTGATGTCTCAGATATGGCTGCAGAGGAAGCCAGATGCCATGTCCTGACGACGTCCCAACCATAGGGAGAGGAGCTGAGGCCCATGGCTAACAGCCAGCACCATATGCTGCCACACGGGTAACCCTTCAAGCTCCTGTGAAGCCTTCAGGTGACTGTCACCCAGGTGACATGACTTAAGCCATGTGAGGAAACCTGGGCCAGAGCTGCCCAGCCACACCCCTCTCAATTCCTGCTTCCTGAACCTGGGAAGGTGAATCATGAGGGGATACCCCAAAACCCACAGAATGTAGAACAGATGGCGTACTTAATTTTACACATTCAAACGTCAGTCACATTCCAAGTCCTCTCTGCTTGATGCAATACACTGATCAAAACTTTTTTCCTCTGCTCAAAACAGATTGTGAGCTCAGCTACTTAGATGTCTTTTAGTGCTTCTGTTTTCATTTTGCCTCCTCCACATCGGCATAACATTTTCCTTTGAGGCCTTGTTTCATTCAGGGACATAAACAAAACAAAACAAAAAAGGGGCGTAAGGAGAGATGGGGTAAACAGGAGGGTGGGACACAGGGGTTGGGCTGTTTTGTTCAAAAACTGCTGAACTCTCATCGTGGTGTGGGCAGGTGCATTGTCCTGGTGGAAGAACCAGTCATCTGCCTGCCTGCAAATCAAAATGTAATCTCACAACTTCTGTTGTTGTTGTTAGGGGCCATCGAGTCAGTATCCAACTCATAGTGACCCTATGTACAGCAGGGGAAACACTATTGTCAGTGGTTCTCTGCTATTCATAGGGCTTTCAATGGCTGATTGTCTTTTGGGAGTGGGTTGCTGGGTCCTTCTCCCAAGCCTACAGCACCTGGTGTTCCCAGGTGGGTTCCCATCCAAGTCCTAACCAGGCCCAACCCTGCTTAGTTTCTGAGATCTGACAGGATCGGACACCACAGTGGTACAGCGGCAGGTTTCTCATAACTTCTAGATAGTAAAACTTTGGTTGACTGTTTGACCTGGAGGTTAGGAGTAGGTCCCAGGTCCTGTCTACACTCAAGGGGAGGGGACCGTATGAGAGCTTGGAAACTAGGAGGCAGATCACTAGGGATCACCTCAAAGTCTGCCTGCTACCATCTCCCTCCTGGGCAGGCATCCTCCTAACTTTGCTTGACTGCTTCTGGGATGGAGGCCATGCTCCCACCTGGAGGCTGTGTCACTCTGTTGGAAAGATCTTACACCCAGTGTGTGAATACTGCAGCCTGAGGTTTCTTCCTATTGCTTTCGAAGAACATACTGGGGTCCTGCAGAGTGAGGACCACCTACCCTTCCTGAAGCTTCCTTGTCATGACTTAACTCAGGCCTGGTGGGTTTCCATGGAGTTGGATGTTTTATCTGGCCCAAGTCTTCCTTTCTTCATTCTCTCTCCTCTTCCTTGATTGCTCATTTGATCCTCCTCTATTTACTTCCTGCCTTTATGAGCAGCTCCACTGTCCATACTGAGCCCAGGGGAGATTCTAGGGGGAGATCCAGGCCAGACCCTCCAAGGCTACATTGCAGCAGCTCACAGTCTGGTCATGGATACTGTCAGCCAGCACCTCACACCCACCACCACACAACCCATTGGGCTCAGGGCCCACAAGAAGCTTAATCTCCTGGCTATGGTTTAGACCCGTTGGTAGATTGCTGCTGTGTGCTCTCCGAGGCCCTGGGTTCAAGCCTCAGCACTGCAAAAATGGGAGAAGTTCATGGCAGTACACTCCCGAAGTAATTAGCCATTGAAAACGCCACATAGGGTCACTATGAATGGGACCCAACTCGACAGCACCTAACAACAACACACATAGCTCTGGAGACGCGTCCCCCAGGCCCCTCCCAGACCTCTATCTGCTGACCCCAGGGAGTAGAAATCTGCTGGAGGCTGCTGCCCCTTTTCAACCCTTTCCCCAACCCCTGCTCCAGAATCTGTGGCTGACAAATAGCTCATCTAGTGTTTGGAAATGTGGAAATGTCACAGTTGGTCTCAGTGGGAGCCCACGAGCCTCCTGCCAACTTCCATGTTTTATTTCCAGAAGCAAACAGAGGGAAACAAGATCAGCTTTTCAACCCAAAGCCTTTTCTCTCAGGGGATGGAAGGTGCCTGTCTGGGCCCCCTGGACTGGTGAGCAATGTGCTTATGGGGATCTTGTTGCAAGACAGTGGGGCCTCTGGGTACAGGATGCCAGCCCGGTGTCCTTAAGACCAGAGTTCAGTGTTAGGATCTTGTTAAAAATCAATACCGGAAACCAAAGTGTGGCTTTCCTTGGACAAGTTACTGAGAAGACTGTATCGAATCCAGGAGATACCCAGGGGGCCTACTGTGTGCCAGTGCCAGCTTCCGTGATTTGGCAGAGTTAGTGACTGGCATCCGGGTTTGCAACCTACTGGCAGTGTGCACAGGAGTTCTGCAGCACTGTGCACCTTGGTTTCCTGATCTGTTACCTGGGGTTGAGGAGGAAATGCATCATGGGGCCAGGGGCAGGGTTAAGCATGAAAATGCACGCCAAGGCTGCAGCACATGGCAAGCGCCCCACATATACCAGTTTTCCCCATTGTGACCACCTACTTACTTGACAGAGATGCTGCCATAGTTTGGATCTAAGTGTCCTCCAAAGCTCATGTGTTTGAACATTGGGTCCATAGTTGGTGGTGCTGTCCTGAGAGGTTATGGAACTTTAGGAGGTAGGATTCTAGCTTTGTAGAAGGAGCTCCCTGGGGGTGGGACTTTCAAAGTTTTTACTCAGATGCATGGTTTCTGTTGCTTTCTGTGTTCCTGGCTTCCTAATTGCAAAGATGTGAAGATCTTCCACTGGTCCTGCTGCCTGCTGCTGCCACACTTGCCTGCTTCCATTATGAACTGATCCTCTAACTATGAGCCTCCCAATAAATATTTCCTCCCATAAGTTTGCTCTGGTTGGTTTCAATGCCACAGCAACACACTGGCTGACTAATACAGATGCCTTAACTCCTTTTTATGAGCGATGGACTCAAATCAGTGAACTGAAGACCTGTTCCATTCCTGGCCCTTTAGGAGCACTCTGAGCTGTTAGGCCAGGCTCCAGAGTGACATAGGGCTGCCCCTCCAGGGGAATGTTGGAGTTTTCCGCACTAACTTTTACTAATCATCTGCTGGCTAGGTGGCCCTTCCACACAAGCAGCCCTGAAGGCTGCCCACAATGGAAAGTTGCTCCTGATGCCTGGGAACATGCATAGCCTAAAGGAGGGGGACAAGGGCATAGGCTTTGTGATCACATAGCTTAGATTTCTCTTCTCTCTCTGCCCTTGCCTGGATGTGTCACCACAGGCACAATTTATTTAGCATCTCTGTTCCTCAGTTTGCTTATCTGTCAAAGGGGATGCTGGTAATCTCTTGGAATCATAGGAGGATTTACTGGACTGGGTATATAAAGCACTTGCAGTAGATCCTGAAATGTGGTGAATGCTCAGAAAAGGTCAGTTTGTGTCTCTTCCTCGTCGTCCTGCTTCTTCAAATTTTGTTATAAAAATGTGTCTTAAATCCATAGTGACAATTCAGTGGGAAACGAGCTGACAGTGCTGCACGTATACCATATATTCTCAGTTCTAATCTGCACCCTTTGGAGAGTTTTAGAGGGCTACACAATCAGATGTGGATTAGAATCATGCATGGATTGGATCTCATGCAGATCCAATCCCCATGCCATTCTAATCCACATCTGATCTTGTAGCCATCTAAAACTCTCGAAAGGGTGCAAATTACAATTCAGAATATATGGTAGTGGGTACTGAATTGGAGCAAATGTCTAGAGTGCTTTGATAGGGTGGAGTAGGGAAGAGCGCAAGCTGCTGATGCTGGGGTGGAAGGGGACCAAATGCAAAAAACTAAATGTGCACACACAGTAATGGACCGGTAGGTGATGTTTCAAAACCAAGGATCTCTTTGGACATCTGTAGATACCCCTAATGCCTTGGTGGTCATCTCCAAAGTCTATGCCATGCCTATCTACACAAACAAGGATCTGTGTGTGTGTGGGTCAGAGACAGACAGACAGACAGACACACACACACACACACACACACACACACAGAGAGAGAGAGAGAGAGAGAGAGAGAGAGAGAGAGAGAGACAGAGAGACAGACAGAGAGACAGAGAGACAGAGAGAGACAGAGAGAGATCGATCTCCAAGCAATCTAGTCTGACTTTAAGTGGCAACAATTTACATCAGTACAGAATTTATATCAGTACGGAATGTTCAATGCAGTAGTTTTATTTTTTGGTGAAAATAGTGACAAGTTATAAATAACCCAGGTGCCTATCAATTAAGGATTGTTTAGTATGTTGCTTTAAGATGGTTTGTTACATAGCAAAAGCTAACTGATACAGTATCCATTGTAGCAAAAAAAGAAGAAAAGAGAAAAAGAACAGGAAGCCTTTTAGACTTCCTGCACTTGTTTTACAGATTAATATTATTTTAAATTACAGCTGTGTAAAGTTCACCATATTTTCAATGCTTTCAGCCTCAGGTCTTTATCCAGCTCTATTGTTATCTTTCTTCGATATTTAGCTTTTGTATAAAACATTATTCAAAGAAAAACTTCTCTGCTCATGAAAGTCTGAAGATTGCTGCAGGTGTCTGCTAATTTTCTGGATGTCTAACTTCACAAGAGGGAAGGGAATTGCTAAGAAATGTAGCCTACAGAGTGTGGTCAGGGGTTTGAGAAAGCAGCCTTTGAGACAGGCTTCAGCTGCTGCCCAAGGCATCCGCCTAGGGACACCCTGAGAAGGTCAGAAAGGCTGTCCCTCCCTCCAAAGCTGGTATCAGAGGACTCCAAACAAAAGGAAATTAGCCATGAGTCCAGGAGGGAGCCCCTCCCAGCTCTCCCCCAAGCCCTACAAAGGACAGCCTCCCACCTCCTTCCTGCCTCCCACCTTGATTCATTTTATGCACGCAATCGTCATGTAATAAATACTGGCCAGCGACGTCTATTAATAAATGATAACTCCCCAAAGCTGTGGGATGATGGAGGTGCCGCCAGGCATGCTGTGGCAGTGTGCAGTAAATTAATCCTTTTCCTTTCTTCTTCTCTCCCATCCCTTCCCCAGGATGCCAACCCAGCAGGTATCGGCAGCAGCTTCTTTACAGCTCAGTGAATAAGATGTTACTGTAGGCATGCTGGGTAGGAGGAGTAGCCACACCACCAAACATTTCCCATGGGTCTGCCTGCTGCAAAGGCCCTACTGGGTGAAATCTACCCCAGCAGGACCAAAGGGGGTACAGAGGGATGCTGTATTCTGCCTCCCCCTCAGAATGCCAAGGGCACCTGGGGCACCTTCCGACCTTTTCAGCCAAACCGAATTCCATTCAGCTCTTCTAAAATTCTGTGTGCTCTCTCTCACATGTGGACTTCGCAGATACTACTCCTCTGCCTGGAGCTCTCTGACTCTCTTTATAGTGCTCCTATTACCTGTTGTCAGCTGCCATTGAGTCGTTGTCTGACTCAGCGACCCAGCATACAACAGGTGAAGCACTATTGTCAGTGCTTCTCTGCTATTCATAGGGTTTTCAATGGCGGATTGATTTTTGGGAGTGGGTTGGCGGGTCCTTCTCCCAAGCTTACAGCATCTGGTGTTCCTAGGGGGTCTCTCATCCAAGTACTAACCAGGTCCAACTCTGCTTAGCTTCTGAGATCTGATGGAATGGGATGCCACTGTGCTACAGCTTATTCAGTACTTCTTCCAGGAAGCTCTCCCATCAGAACCAGGGCTAGGTAACACTCCTCGAATTCCCACAATTACAGTCTCTTCCACGCTGGAGTGTATTTGTTGGTGACTAGCTGTTGATTTATTTATAGATTCCACTAGACACTACTCAGCCTGCAGCCATAGCCTTGTGGCATCTGATCCTCTCTAGTAGCAATTTCCTTGACTGTCCCAATCTGGGCATTTTAGCAATGCTCTCTTTCCAACCTGTAAATCTATACCAGACACCCACTGGGACCCCACTGAACAATGTAACTTCAAAAGCCCCAAATCATACATATACCCATAATGAAGAGCCCGGGGGCCCCTCTCTCTACAGATGCCCGCACTCGCTCTGAAGCGTGTACTATCTCTTTACCCTCTGTCTAATAAACTCAAAACTCTGCTTCACACCTTGATTTTCTCCTGAAATTCTTTTTGGCAGCTGACACAAGGATAGGGCATCTCCCTAGAGGGGAGATCCTGAGAAAGGGTGAGTGGTAACATTGGGGTACAGCACCCCTAAAACCCGCTGACACTACTAATCACCAACAGAGACTGCAGAACATTCACATGGCCTTTCACAGCTTTTGCAAAACTCCCATCTGACAGGTAGAGAAACTGAGGCACAGAGCAGGGAATGTCCCCCGGTGACCCGGTTACGTGTGACCTGTGCTAGATGCATCTTCAGAGGGTTCTGCTGATGTGGTTATTTGGCTCCAGAAAGGGTGGACACACTGTACAAGTGCAGCCCCTATAAAGACAGGGGCAAGGCACGGCCATGATCCCCACCTTCCTCTGACTGTGCTGAGTGCTTCACAGCTGAAAAAGTCTCCCTGGGTGTCCATTGGCTCTGACCAGCACCTGCGCAGGGAATGGTAGCTTTATCCTGCCCATTTGCCAGACAAGATCCGCAGGGCTTCAGAAGGTGGGGCAGTACTCGAGGCCGCCGGGACAGTGAGTCCCTGAGAGCCATCGTGGGGAAGGTAGTAACTCTCCTTAGGCTCTGGGCACGTGCATGGCACTGGAGGCCGGGCTGCTTTGCAGCAGGCCTGGCCAATTAGCGGCTCCAGCCTCCCATCTGTCACGCATATTTAGTAAATGAATCCAATTAGGAGAACAATCATCTTGAGCAGAGTGAGGGCCTCCAAGTCAAAGGCATTTCACTGAGAAGTCAAGGTGACCTCTGGGGAGGTGACATGGACTGGGGGCGCAGCACAGAACCTCCTGCAAGCTCAGCTCTGTTCAGCGTCAGCTTTGATTAATAACAGCAGTGATTGGAGCGAACGTTTCCCTTATCTAAGAACAGCATTCCCAGCAAAACGCTGCAGAGACAGGCACAGATGGTCAGCGAACTCGCTGCAATCCTGCAAATCACCAACGAGAAGGATCTGAGGCTTCTCCTATGGAACATCTTCCATTTTTTTCTTACCAAGTTCTGATATTTTAAAATTTCACGTATTTTTTTTCCTTAAGATGAGTGTTTTTTAGTAACCTGGCATTTTTTTAAAAGATACATAAAACTTGCCAGTTCCCTTTATCTTTCCTTAGGGGTAAGCCACCTTAATCAGAAGAAGAGATGAAATTCAGTTTATACAAAAGATAAAGTGTCATAAAATACTCACTGTTCTTTATCACTGAGGAAAGGCAAAGCAAGGAGAGAAAGAAAAAAAATGAATCGTTAGGTAAGACGCCTTCTACCAATCCCCACACTATCTGCATGCACGAACCACATCATTGGACTAATCATGGCCCACTGTTTCACCTATTGTACGGATGGTCGCTCTAAGTCAGATACCAACTCAGCGGCACCTAACAACAACAGTTTCCAGTTTCTTTCAGTCATTGTTGTATTTCCACAGATCAAAAACAGGGCAGCTTCTAGACAGTGCTATGCAATCCCCATCTATGAGTAAATTCACTAACCTGTTTGGCTTATTAGTTCATGGAACGGATCATTTATGTATTTGAATAGCGATGTTTTGGGCAGTAAGGAGAAATCACTCAATGGCAACATGATCACTTTCCCCTAGGTTTCTATTAGTTTAAACACCATGGAGTTCACACCACACTAGAGCCCTGAGCCCCGACCAGCAGAACATGTAGCGCCCGAGTGTGTGTGGGGGCAGGTCCTCCCTTCTAGAAAGGACACTAACATTTCCATTTCCCAGGTGTGTAACCATAAGCAGGTTCTAGCCTCTCTTTGTGCCTCAGTTTCCACCTCCTTCTGGCTCGCAGACTTGATAGGTAGGTAGAAATACTGATTTTCAGAGAGTGGCCCCTCTCTTCATGGGTTCCCAACGTGGTGACTGAATGGTTGCCCTGACCAAGCCAGGACCAGGTGCATTGTTTCCTTTCAAATCCACGTTGCTGGTTTCAGTTCAAGGGGACTGAAAGAGGAAGACATTCAAAAGCCACAAAAGCAATACATGTCTTTGGCTACCAGCAGTTCATTAAGATCTGAATCCTTTGTTTACCAGAGAAAGACATGAGCATTGCCTGCACCTCAACATCGCCTCTGCATCAGGCTACAGAATATGTGCAATGACTAAGTCACCAAGTAGCATTTATCAGGAAGGAATTTTAATATCTGGAGAAAATGCAGTAGCAATAAAGACAGCTGGATGTGTTCAGAATGCCAAGCTGTTCCGCGGGAGCCCAGGAGCCCTTTAATGAAACTGCGTCCAGACTGTTTGAATAATTCTAATTTAATTGTAAGGCAAATTGTTTGGCTTCATATCAACTAAAGTAAACTCTAATGGATGGGATGCTAATTAACTGACATTTCTTAATTAAAATGAATATTGTACCCCTTCCACCCTCCAGGCAACTGTTTATCTTACAAGAGCACACTTTTTGGTGGCTGGAATATTCCCTGAAAAGTAAGTTTAGCTCCAAGAAGATATAATGGGAAAGGCTTTGGAAACTGGAATTTTTCTGTCAAAAAGGAAACCAGCAGGGTTCACTAGCATCTTCAAAATGGTAAAATTCTTAGAACTGGAGAAAGTTTTAGGTGGAAGTAGTATACAGAGTGAGGATTTGTGCTTCAGAATATGTGGACAGACAGAAAAATCCTTCTCCAATATGGAATTAAGTCCTAGACAAATTAAATAAAAATTTCCTAAGTGTAGCTTAGGGGTTTCTAGAAAGTCATGGAAATTTTTAATGACTCTGTTCCTCTTCAAAACAAATTAACAAAATAGATTTCAACAAAAATACAAAACTTTCTTCCAAAGCCTCTGTTATGAAAAAGAAAAGGTAATTTATGGACAAGGAGAAAGTGTTTGCAAAATATTTATCTAACAAAGGACTTTCGTCTAGAATCTCAGTGACAACAATCTATAAAAATAACCAGGAGATAAATGGCCTGGTTTTTAAAGGGAAAAGGGTTTGAATGACCTGAGATGGTCAGCACCATTAATCACCAGGGAAATGCAAATTGCAAAGTATAATGAAATATCACTGCCCAGACACTAGAATGGTTCAAATGGAGAAGCCCGGACATACCAAGTGCTGGCAAGGTAGCAAGGAAGCTGGACCTCTCAGATACTTGTGGTGGGATTTTTTCAAATGGCCTACCAATTTAGAAAGCAATTGGCAATTTCTTAAGAAGCTAAACCAATGCCTACCATCTGACCATATAACTAAGACATTCTACTCCCAGGCAGTAACCTAAGAGAAATGAAAGCATGTTCTAGACAAAATTTTCTTTGTACTAGCCCAAATGTGGAAACAATCCAAACGTCCCTCAATGGGTGAATGTGGTATATTTACATCATGGAATACTATTGACCCATGATAATGAACAAACTACAGATATATAAAACAATACAGTTAGATCTCAAAATAGTTACATTGAGTAAGAGAAGGCACACACTGTATGATTCTGTTTATGTAGAATTCTAGGAAACTCAAGATAATTTATAGTTACAGGGAAGAAAATTAGTGATTGAGGCAAAACAGAAAGAGAAGGAAAAATGAGGGGATATGGGAAAGGAAAGAAGATCCTCACCCCGAGATCTAGTTCATGGTTTTCGCTGTCTGGAAGTCAAGAACTTTGACAAAATGTGGGAAGATTGTCTACGGAGATAAAAATCCTTTTTGAGAGAGAGATCTCAAACAAGAGCATGAAGATTACAAATGGACCTCACTTGCTTAGGGCCAGAACATACCTGACTTTGCATTTAACCTTATCAGTACTCCTCTCTCAGCCCTAAACCTCAACAATGTGCCTTATAGACCACCTTGCAAATTCATTTACAAAAGGTCGTTTCTAAGAAAAATAAGTAAACCAGCTCATATACTTTTACTTAATTTTTAAACGTTATTTAATTTTGAACCTGGTTATAAGTTATATTCTTTGAGCAAAATAACTTCAAAAGCCACAAAATCAGATATACAGCCTGGATTTTAAATCTACAAAAAATTGGGTTCAGGTTTGTATACAAGTTGAATATTTTAAAATTTAAGGGTTCCAGTTTAAATCCTATGTGGAAATAGCAGGGTTTCAAGTCGAATTCAACCCTAACCCTGAACCCATTCTGGTTGAAGCATTTGAAAAATATTTTTTTAAACCTGAACTTCAACCCAAACCAAGTGAAAAATTGGACTCAGTTTTTAGTTTTATCATTACTTATTTAAAAATTGAAAAAAAAATGACAGTATTCTATGTATAGGATTAAAATTTTGAACCAAACACTAACTCTGTACATTTTAACATATTAGACACACAACTGAGCCTGAACCCAGCTACTACAAAAACTAAGAAGCTGAATCCAGAATCCAGGACAGGGAGCTGAGAGCAGGAAGCCCATGTTCATGGAACAAGGTGGGGAGTTGAATGTGAGACACCCATGCTGAGGCAGGATCCTCCAATGAAGCAAATGTGATGGAGGCTGAGAAGGGCCTCTGAGTCATTGGCAGAAGCAAATGTCAATCTCCCCAAAGATAAATGTCTCCAGGTATTTCCCTATAATTCACACGGTCTGAGCCACAATCAAACACTACCACACATTCAAAAAGCAAGTCCTCATGAAAGAGGATCTTCAGGGATGATAAACAACAGACTTGGATTACCAAGGACTTCTGGCAGTGGTGTGCTACTGAGTGTTTAATAATTACTCTCTAGGGCAAAAGCCCCACTGTGACAGTTTCAAATGCCATCATGAGGTCACATTCAGAGCTGGGAAGAAACAGGCAGTAATGTATTATTTATTATAGGGTATTTCCCTCAACCAGATATAAAAGACATAAATAGTGGAGACATCAACATGTAGTAAAAATAATTTTAAAGTGATTTTAGAGTATTTGTCATCTTTGCATATAATACAATTTAATTGTAAATATATATAATTTAATTTCTAAAAGGGGGCTGGGATTTAGCTCAGCTGGTAGAGTGTCGCTCTGTAGCCTCTGAGGTCCTGAGTTCGATTCCCAGCACCACAAAAATGGGAGAAGGACATGGCAATCCACTCCCGAGGCAATCCTGAAGCAATCAGCCATTGAAAACCCTATAAGGGTCGCTATGAGTCGGACATGACTCGATGGTACCTAACAATAACAACAATTTCTAAATATGGCCATGGTTAGTAACTGACTTGCAAAATTCCTGAAAACTTAACCTAAGTTATAATGGTACAGATCAGCACACCACTGAACCAGTTCTTAAAATTATTGGATACAGCCAGGTGTGGTGGTGTCTGCCTATATTCCCAGTGACTCAGGAAGCAGAGGGAGGAAGATCGTGAGTTTGAGACCAGAGACAGCCTGCACAACTTAGCGAGACCCTAACTCAAAATAAAACATAGAAAATGGGCTGGGGCTGCAGCCCAGTAGACTAACACTTGCAAAGTACATTCCAGGCCCTGGGTTCAACCCTCAAGTACCACAAAGACAACAAAAACAACAAGAAAATTGGATACAGAATATGAAGTAACTGGATGTTAAAAGAAATAACTGAGCAAAGAGCCAGGCATGGTGTCACAGGCCTGCAGTCTCAGTGCTTGGACCATGAATTTGAAGCCAGCCTAGGCCCCCTATGTGACGAGACCTTGTCTCAAAACCAAAAATGAAAATAAAACATTACAAAACAAGAATGCACTAAAAACAAACACAATTGAGCAAAGATCCAGAAATTAAAAAACACGGTCAGGAAGATAATAAAAATGAACAAGAATTTCTAAAAATAAAATATGTCACTATTAAAATTCTGAAATGCAGTAGAAGGGTTTAATAAAATACTAATGTGTTTTAGCATAGAATATGGCCAGGATAATAATTGTAACAAAAAATAGCCTAAAATTCATTTTAAAATTTTCATATAACCGCAGGGAGAGATTGACAAGTTTACCATTGTTGAAGATTTCAACATACTTCTCATAAGCAGGAAGAAAAATTATAAAGGTAAGAAATTTCATGAATGTAATAAACTTGTTGTAATAAGTATGATTGACATTAGAGCCGATCATTATGGAATGCACATTTTGCTCATGTGCTCATTGAGCATATTCTAGCTCTTAAGTCAAACCTTAACATATTTCAAAGAATCTTTACCATACAAACCACATCCTCTGACCAATGTAATTAGAGAATAACAATAACAAAATTAACAATGACCAAACATTCAGAAAAATTTAAATATGCTTCTAAATAACTCTTGGGTTAAAAAAGAAATTATAAGATAAAAATTAAAATACACAGAAATGAGAAATAAAGAAAACACTATTGAAATGTGTGGGATAATTTGGGTGTGACCTCTTATATATCACGTGCATAATTTACAAACAAAAAAGAGAGAAGGTTTGATGAGGTAAAGATACCATCCAAGGAGTTAGTGAGTACCAGACTAAACCCAAGAAATGAGAAAAGATGACCTCATAAAGAACAGAAATTAATGACAATATTGGATAAGGGACAAAGAAAAGCAACCCCTTTTCAATCTTCTTTCAGGAGAAAGTCTTGATTTGTTACTAGCCAGTCCTTAACACAGGGCTGTGGCTTGTTGAGCTGGTTTATGAAAAAGTGGAAGGCAGGTCTCAGACTCTGAGACTTGGGGAGGCTACAGTTACTATTGTTGTTGTTGGGTGCCATCGAGTCAGGTCTGACTCATGGCAACCGTATTTACAACAGAACCAAACACCACCTGACAGCGCCATGCCTGGCACTATGTCAATGCTTCTCGTAGGGTTTTTGATGGCTGATTGTTTTGAGAGCGGGCTGCTGTGTCCTTCTCTCAAGCCTACAGCACCCAGTATTCCCAGGTTGTCTCCCACCCAAGGACTAACAGGCTGAACCTTGCTTAACTTCCCAGATCAGACAGGATCAAACTCCAGGTGGTACAGCTGGAGACCCTACAGCATACACATAGATATCATAACACTGTATCTTTCAGTGATTTATTTCTGCTATAGCACAAAGCTAGATATAACAGTTTCTTTTAGTTATTTATTTCTGCTACGGTATATAGCTAGATATAATAACATTGTTCCCTTTAATTATTTATTTTATGGTTGCTTTTTGTTCCTAGAAAGCATGAATAGATTAGCCATGTGTGACCTACAATTTCCTGGTTAAATAAAGTGTTTTGCAAGTGAGTGGATTTAGAGAAGAGCAGTGGCGTAGCATAGATAAGGCAAGAACTGCGGAGGTGCTACCCAAATGGCCAAGCTTTGGGAAGCTCTGCTCTCCAATAAGAAGGGATCTTTGTTAAAAATCCTTTCCACGTTCTGTGGGCAAGCCACGGCTGTTAGCAAAAAGGCACTCTCTGACATTGATTCCTTCTACTGAAATAATCATCTCCTCAACTGTTTCAGCTAGAGCTTAAACTCCTCAACTGGCCCTTAAATTCTGCCCTACACCTCCTGTGCAGAAGGGCATGAAGACACGAAGGGGTCCTTTATTCAAGGCGATGCGCAGGGCAGAGAGGGTAACACAGGTATTAGGGACACACAGGGAATAGTGGGGCCTGTGGGAAACTGGAGAACTTTCACCTGCCTAAAACAGCAGCTGCGACTTGACTCCTACTAAACTTTTGGCATGAGAAATATGGTCCTGTGTGGTTGGGTTTTCTTGTTTTTTAAGAGATGCCAAATATTTGGATTTTCCTGTAAAATCTCCCAGGTTTTAAACAATCAGGCCCCAAATAGAACACACACACACACTCTCTCTCTTCCGCTAGTCAGAGTTAGCCTGTGGCCTGCCAGTTTGTAACCTCCGACCTCACTCAGCATCCGTATTTGATGGATGAGGAAACTGAGGTGCAGAGAGCGGGGGAGAGCTGCCTGGATCCCCAGGGCATTAGCAGGCAAGTTCTCTTCCCATTGCAGCCACTGTCATTTGGGGCACAGAGCTGAGGATTTCACCTTGCTCTGCCAACCTTGCAAAGCAGTGAAAGCAGGGAGAAGTTCCCACAACAAAATCCCTGCCCCAGGGAAGGAGGTTTGGTTTCTTTTCTCCACATCCCTTCCTTCTTTCAAGGGGAGACAGTCAGGACCCTCCTAACCCAAATGAGCGACTTCCAGGGGCCCTCGGGGCTCACCTTGACTGCAGCGGCCGGTCGCTGGGACACATCCATCTGCTGGAGCTGCTGCTGACCACAGTGTCGGTCATGGCGGAAGGCTTGCCCACCTGGAAAACATGGAGCCAGAGAGGACATCACCCTGCCATTCAGCCACTCCTGACTTCTTCAGCCCTTTCCCTATGCCATGCACACGGGGGGACAGAGAAGGAGGGGAACCTCATCCAGCTTCTCCATCGCCCAGACAGAGAACCTTGGGCCCCAAGTGGAACAGGATTCTGCTGGAAGTAACGGCCGTCCAATGCAAGAAATGGGCCAGAGCCAAGAGCACCCTCCCTTCAGCCCAAATTTTCTTATCTATTGTGACATGCTCCCACATGACTGTCAGCTTGCTGTGCTGTGGGGGCTTGAGTATTGCTGTGATGCTGACAGCTATGCCATCAGATTTTCAGACACCAGCAGGGCCACCCATGGGGGACAGGTTTCAGCTGAGCTTCCAGACTAAGAAAGATTAAGGAAAAGGACCCGGCAGCCCACTCCTGAAACAATCAGCCACTGAAAACCATATGAATAGCAGAGAAGCACTGTCACATATAGTGCTGGAAAATGAGCTCCCCAGGCTGCAAGGCATACAAGAAAGAACTGGGGAAGAGTTGCCCCTTCAAAGTAGAGTCAACCTTAACGAGAGGAATGGGGTTAAGCCCCTAGGACCTCCATTTGCTGCTGTGGCACAGGGTCAGGGGGTGTTTCGTTCTGTGTACATAGGGTCACACTGTGAGTTGGACCCGACTGGAGGGCATCTAACAGCAAAGCATTGTCACCCCCAAGACTAGCATGTAGAAAGTCAGGCCCCAATGCAGCAGTGTCCTGAGGTGGGGCTTCGGGGAAGTGACTGGACGCTGAGGGCCCTGACCTTGTCAGTGCTCATCCACAACGGCTTTGTAACCTGGTGGGCTGGTGCGAGGTGGGGACATTTAGGAGAGGGACCTGGTTGACGGGGGGAGGGTCTTTGGGGAACACATGTCCTATGCCCACCCCCTCTTGTTTCTCTCTTGTGCTTCCCAGCCTCCACACAATCAGCAGCCCCCTTTCCACTCTGCTGCCTTGACACTCGGCCTCTGGGCCACACAGCCGTGGACCAAAACCTCTGAAACACGGAGCCAAAAGAAATCTTTCCTCCTTTACGTCAGTTTTCCCCAGGTCTCCTGTCACAGTGTGGTGGGTTTAGCTCAGCTGGCAGAGTGCAGCTCTGTGTGCTCTGAGGCCCTGGGTTGGATCCCTAGTGCCGTAGAAACAGGAGAAGGACATAGCCGCCCACTCTTGAAGCAATCCCAAAACAGTCAGCCATCAAAACCCTATAAATAGCAGAGACACACTGACATAGTGCCAGCCACGGCACAGTGTCTGGGAGTGTTTCGCTCTATTGTACGTCAGGTCACTATTACTTGCATCCGACTCAACGGCACCTAGCAACAACTGACAATTTGTCACACTGATAGAAAGTATCTAATGCAGGGTGAAAATGTCCCCTGTCCTGACCTGGGTGGTTACTGATCAGGTGTATGCACTTGCAATGCTAAACACTTAAGATGTGTGTCCTTTATTCTCTGCCCCTCACCCCCCCAAAAAAAAAATCAGCTATGTCACCCTTCTGCTCAAGAGTCCTCCATGGCTCCCCATGGCTGCTAGAATGAAATCTAAACCTCTTAGCATAACCGGGCTCCCTGCAGTCTCCTTATTCCTCATTTCCCTCACATGCTCTTCCTCTGCTGCTTCTCAAACACCCCCAGCACACTCCCACCTGCTCTCCCCTCTGCAGCCTGGATCCCCTCTGCAGATACTTGCTCAGCTCACCCTCTTCCTTCATGTGGTTCTGTCCTCCAATGTCACCTCCTCACAGAGGTTGCCATGACCACTTGGTTTAGCTACTTTTACTTATATTTTTTAAAGTAAATTTTTTGTATATATTTAAGGTACTCATCATGGTGTTGTGAGACATCTATGAGATGGGATAAAAATGCAGTGAATGTTTAAATTTTTAAAAAATCATTACAGGAACTACCACATTGCCATTAATCCCCTTCAAAATCTTCCCTCTGGCTTCAAACACCCTTATCCCATTGCTCTTGCCATGTTGCCATGCAGATCTGGATGCCCTCTTTCGTGAGCATCTTTAGTTTCATCCTGCATCGTGACAATACGTGGCTTCTTGTACAGCAATTTCTGTGAAATACAAACATCACTGTGTGTCCTCATCCACCTTATCCACCGGCTCTGGCATTGTGGGACCTCTGGCTCTTCCCCAAAGACAAAATGACCATGGAAGGTAAACATTTTGAGTCAGTTCAGGACTTTGAGGCATCCATGACGGTGCAACTGAAAACACTCACAAAAGAGGCCCCAGATCCATGTCAGAAAGGGGCAAGAACGATGGGGTGGGGGTGTTGAACACCATGGGGAGCCTTTTGAGGGGGATTAATGACAATCTGCATTTTACTGCAATAAATTTTTAAAATTTAAAGTCACTGTATCTTTTGATCACACCTTGTGTGTGTGAGTGTGTGTATGCGTGTGTGTAATAAAATGGTTAGTATGGTGGAATGCATACACGGACCCATCGTCTCACATAGTGACTTGCTGTTGTTTTCGTGGTAGAAGCAGCTGTAATCAACTCATTCTGTAAAACTCCAGACTACAATACACAATTACGCGCTGTGGTCCTCAAGGTGTGCGTCAGATCCTCCCGCTTGCTCTCCCTGCATCTTTACTATCTTGGATCCTGCGGAGCACTCGGTTTAAAATACCCCAGCCTTCCTCTCCTCCCCTGAAGTTCCCTTTACTCTGCCTTCCTTTTCTTCAGAGCTCCACGACCCACAATTATAATTTGTTTATTTTTATGTTTGGTTATTTCCTCTGAGCTTGAGCCTCTGCAAAATATAAGCCCCTTGCGGAACTTGTTTACTGCCTGATTTCCAACACCTAGCGTGGTATCAGACACATAGTAGGTGCTTAATAATTATTTGCTGAGTATGTGAGCGCAGTTCCATCATTATTCAGAGCAGTGAACTCAGCCGGGCTTGCGCTCTCTCCGGACCTGCCCCTCACCTCCAATGTCTCACCAAAGAACCAGAGGCACAGACGAGGGTGAGCGCATGAATTATTGAGGAAACAAGAAAAGAAATGGGTGCATCCAGTGGGTGCTGATTCCCTTTCAATCTTGTGACAACACAGTCGGGTTGTCTGTGAACTGAGTAGATGAGGAGACAGGCAGTGAGCCCAGAGCCAACTCTTTCCCACTGTGCCGCTGCCGCCATGGGAATTGTCAATCTTCATGCAGGGGAGCCTGGCAGGGTGCTGCTGGCTGGCCACGCTGCCCAAAGACCCCTACAGAAAAGCCACTTCCTCTCAGGGCAGAGGGCGTGCCCTTCCCAGATTGATGCAACCATCTCATTGTTTACATTCCCATTGTAGAAGGAGAGGGAACTCCTGCAGGGAGCAAAATTTGCTGAAAAGAAGCTTAATGTCTCCTTACAGCCTGTCACTAGAGCTGAGTGGCTCTGGGAGCCTCAGGCTGGGAATGAGTTGCAGCTACCCTCAATGTGGCCACCCAAACTTGAGATGGATGCCTCACTTCTTTCCTTCCAGGAGAGGGGATACAATGCCCTTAGAGGACCCTGAGAGATGGGAGAGCCAGGCCAAGGAAGCCACAGGACCTACCACCTCCCAGGCACCTCGATCTGCAGAAGCCATGCCCTCTGCGCAGACCATCTCCTGCATTTACTGGTATGCGTTGGGCACGCACATCCCACTGAAGTTCCAGCTACAAAGTCCACCCTCACCTGGACAAGCCCAGTTATACCAGTGTGGCCACTCAGGGCTTTCAATGCAATTACCAGCCCAGTCTGGACTCCTCTGTCCAATACTCACCCCAGTCTACTACGCCCGGGCCAGCGGAGGGACATGCTGTTTGGAGAACAGGACATGCTGTTTGGAGGGAGGCTGTTTGGAGAACTTGAGAAGCAGGCTCAGGGAAAGGAGGCCACATGTCCACAGCAGATGGAAGGGGTCTCAGCGGATGCTGTTGATGCCTGTCCAGAGCCTGTAGGAGCACATGCGCCTCTCTAGCCCTGAGGAACACCAGCAGCTCCCAGCTTACTGGAGCACTGTGGCCTGAGTCCTGCTGTCCCCCACCAGCAGCTGCCTTACTCAGAGACACCAGGGAGGGTAAAGCCATCCCTGGGATCTGTCCAAGCCAGTGACCAACGGGTAAGGGAAGACTACGGAAGCACGGCTCTCACCTCGGTGGAGATGGCTCTGTGAGGCCATCATGTCCCCCAGCTCCCTGGGAAGCCAGCTGAGGCCAGAGGTCACCTCACCTGGCTTCCTCTGCTTCCCTGTCCTGCTCCCCTTGGGTCCTGGTAGGTTCCTCCTCAGAGCTTCTTTGGAGTCTGTCCATAGTACAGGAACCCTGCCCTCTGGTTCTAGGGACCTTGACCTCACATAGGGGTTGTGTTAGTTTTCAGTGGCTGTGACAAATACCTGAGGGAAAAAAAGATCAACTTAACCCTTAGTCTACCCTTGGGATACCTATTTAGCTGATTATGTATTTTTTCTTATGAGAGTTTTTTTTTTTTGCATTCAAATGATACACATCACTAATTACATGATGACTTTACTCATATTATGCATTCCAATTATTGTGCTATCCAACTTTTTGTTTTGTTCATTTTAATGAAGTTTCTAGAAGTAAAATGCTTATTGTCATATATTTTGATTTGAAGCTGGGAGTCAAGAGGTTAAGGAAGGAAGGATTTATTTTGCTCACGGTTTCAGAGGTCTCAGTCCATTCTGGAGAGTGAGGTGGAGCTGAGCAGCTCACTGCATGGTGGCCAGGAAGCAGAGAGAGAGAGAGAGAGAGAGAGAGAGAGAGAGAGAGAGAGAGAGAGAGAGAGAGAGAGAGGGAATGCCTGTGCTCGCTGGCTCTCTCCTTTTTTTTCCTTTTATTCCATCCAGGGCCCTCAGCCTACGGGATGGTGCCAAACACACTTGGGTCAAGTCTTCTCCCTTAGTGAATCCCTGGAAACACCCTCACAGACATGCCCAGAGGGTCACCTCACTAATCTCCCAGGCACTTCTTCATACAGTTGAGTGGACGATCAAGATTAATCATCACCAAAACAGACAGGAGACTATTAGGAAAATGTGGTCCCTGAGCTTGTGACAGCACCCTGCACAGTCTCTGAGCCATTTTCTAATTGACCAAGAGTGATCTGAAGGTAATCTCCTAATTGCCAAAAGCCAGCACTCCATGAAGGTGGGAGGACAAGAGAGCAGAAACTCGGAAATCCAGCGGGGAGCCTCTGACGTTTTCACCCCCACCTTGCTCCTGTGATGCCCCACAGGGAAGCCATTACCATCACAGACAGGAGGCCAGAGGCCCCGGGGGAGACCAGTAGAGCAAAATCAACCACTGGGATCGGAAGCAAAACATCTACATGCATGTTGGATAAATAGCCAAGGTTCCCATCCAACCCTGTGACCTGCAGAAGCTGGGTGTCTCTGAGCTTGAGAGTTGAAGCCTTGACAAACAGTAGGTCCTTGTTAAATTGTAGTTCCCCTTTCCTGCTTCTCGTACAGTTTATGCAACAAGAACAAGTACTATTTCTTGAGCACCGACTATGTGCCAAATTCCATATCTATATTATTTGCATTCATCCTTACAATCCTATTCCAAAGGAGACAGTATTATCCTCATTTTACAGCTAAGGAAACTCAGGCTCAGGGTGGTTAAGCCACCTGCTCAACATCACACAGCTACCAAGTAGCAGAGCTGGGGTTGGAACTCTGACTCCAAAGCCCTTGTGTTCATTCAATACCTTGTTCATGCCTGTTCGTTCCTCCATGAGCTTTGGGTTGTTGGGACCTGATGAGTGACCGACAGATTGGTGACTGTCCAGGCTCAGCCCTCTGTCTCCTGGCTGTCATCCCACTTCTGGGCCTCAGAAGCAGAGACTTGCCTGCTCTGCCCTCTGCCCAGTGACTCTGAAAGATCTCAGGCTACTGCATGGCCAGGGCCAGGGCACTGGCTACATCCAGTTCTGTATAGTCACAGCTTCTGACAGCAAAACAGAGCTGCTTTTCCTGGTAGCCAGCAGCTCTTGCTCCTCTTCCTTATCTGGGCAGAGACACCCTGCAGTGCTGGCACACAGGCTAAGAAATAGTCTACTTTCTGTATCAAAAGCAGTGACAGCACCAGGAAGTTCAATATCAGGGTTCTTACATGCTAAGCATCTTGCAAGGCTCATCTCGTTCCATCCTCAAAAGAGCCTCACAAGGTCAGTTCTCAAGCGAGAACTGAGTCCCGGGGAGGTTATGTGGGCTTCCCAAGGTCCTGCTTTGAGTCCTTCAGTGAAGCAATCTACATGTCTGCTAATAAGCCCTGCCTTGGTGGGTGACGGGCCATCTGTATGCAAGAGAACTGCACAGCTATAAAGAAGAACGATGTGCTCGATGATCCATGTGGACTGAACTCCAGGATAAACTGTCTAGAGAAAAGACCAACGCACACAGCACCAGCCCTGAATACCAAGGTGTGTGCACAGGGAAAGGAAGGTGTGTGCATGTGATGGGGGCAGGGCATAAAGGATCTCTGCAAAGAACCCATGACACACTGACCACATGGCTTGCCTCGGGGGCAGGGAGCTAGGGAGTGGGGACCAAGAGGGGAAGAGACTTTTTAGGACACAGCCCATCACATTGGCAACTGTGTGGATATGCTACCTATCCAAAAATAAACGAAATTTTTTTCCATAAAATAATCCAGTGCTTCAGTGGCTGTGTGTTGCACTGAGGAAAAGATCTAAGATGGTATTTATGGCCTCTAAGAACAGCCACTACTTTTCCACTGCTCTTCCCTGTGTCTCTGTCCATGGTCCTGTGACACTGGCCTCTCCAGCCTCCAGGTCTCTGCTTCCACTCTTTCTGCCTTGGCAGTACTTTCCTTCCACTTCCACATGGCTCTGCTGGTCTCTGCGCCAAGGCCGCATTCCCCAAGAAGGCTTCCCTGACTGCACTGTCTCTATCACCTCCCCTCATCCCATTACGTAGTCTCTTCCTGTTCATTTCCATTATGATGTTTATCATGACTTGCAATTTTTCTTTATTTCCTGCCTGACTCTCTGTTTACCTAGTCTGTGAGGTCCATGAATACAGGCCCTGGGTCTCTATTCCTCAACATTTGCCTCTTCAGGGCATGCCAGGCCAGTTTTATGGGCCTGTGGCCAATGAAGCTGTATGGCATGCATGCATACAAGGACCCCAGTTTAGAAGGACCCGATGCCCTGCTTAATGTTCTGCTGTTGTCATCTCAGAATTCTTAATGATTTTTAAATAAGGGGCCCTGAAATGTTCACTTTGCAATCAGCCCTGAGCAAGGCAGACAGTAGGTGCTTAATACATGTTCCCATAGGCCACAGAGCTCAGTAAACGCAGTGAGTCCTTAATAAATCCGTGTGTGAGCAGCAGAGTCGGGCCTGTGCCACAGCCTCGGGCCAGACCTGATGCCACCCTGCTTCTTCAACAGCCACAAGACTCTGTCCACACCCCGGGAAACCCAGACATCCTCCTTTTAACTCCTCCTCACACTTCCTCCTGGCTGCTTCCCCCAGCTCTCTTCAGTATCGTTTGCTAAGGACAAGTGCTTCCATCCCCCAGCATCCTCCAGGTCTTTTCCTGCTTGCAGCTGAGTGGGAAAAACAGCTCAAAGCCACAGCAGGTGTCTGAAGGTGACCCGGTGAGGCTGGGCTGCTGAGGGCCTTATGTGGCACTTTGAGGCACTACAGGGAACCAGTGTGAGCTGCAGCTGTCTGCGTGGAGTTCAATGCCACAGGCAGCCTCTCGGCCACATGGTCCTAGAATTAAATCAGGTGCTTTGCAGCTGACCCCGCAGTCAGCAGCTTGGCTGGTACCCGATGCTTCCATCTCTCCAACTCTGTCCTTGCCCCACCTCTCACCCCCCAAGTCCAGCTCATTACTTGATCAGGTATCCAGACAAACTTGCTCAGATCACCTGGTAGAGCGGGAGATGCAATGTGTCCTGGGGCCTCAAAGGAGGAGAGGGTGTGTGTGTGAACAGGACCCAGGCTGAAAATATGTTCTGTCTGGCCGGTGCAGTATTGTTACAAGTAAAATGAACCCA
The DNA here is from genome assembly GCA_007922755.1 of Pedetes capensis. Taxonomy (NCBI): domain Eukaryota; kingdom Metazoa; phylum Chordata; class Mammalia; order Rodentia; family Pedetidae; genus Pedetes; species Pedetes capensis. The sequence goes on along the minus strand of VMDO01002717.1, from coordinate 97,801 downwards.
ATATCTTACATGCACAAGATTTAATGAAAAATGCAGATTGCCAGTTTCTCTAGAAAAACTAGAAGACTCAAAAAATATTCATAGAGTGTCTATTGTGACTATGTGTTAAACACTGTGCGAGCATGGAGATAGAGCACTAAAGCAAATAACAAAAATTACTGTCCTCATGTAGCGACCTTCAGAGGGGAAGGCAGACAATAAATAAGAAAGTCGAACAGGAAATATATCAACTGGTGATTTGTGCTTTGAAGGAAAATAAAACAGGGAAAGGGGTTGGAAATTGGAAGGGAAGTTCAATTTTAAATATGTGTCAGAACAGGGCTTGCTGAAAGATGATGTTTGATCAAAGATCTGATGGGGTAACAGACTGGGCCACGTGGATATCTGGGGCAGAGCATTTCAGGCAGAGGGAAGAGTAAGTGGAAAGGCCCTGGGATGGGTATGTGTCTAGTAAGGTGGAGAAAGGGCAAGAAAGGTGGAGGAGATGGGATAGAGTAAACAAGGGGAGAGGTGATACCAGACAGCTAGTCAAGGGGCCTTGGCTCATGAGAACCACTGGGGCTTCCACTCTGTGTGATGGTGAGGCACAGAGGGATATAAAAAGTGACATAGTGCAATCTATTCTGTTGTGTCTCAAACATGTATCTGGCTTTAACTTTGCGCCAAGCCTGTGGAATTTCTCCACACCTTTGCCAGGGTCAGGACACTTGGGGCAGCAAAGAGAAAGCAAGTCTTCCCCTGCTTTGTCTCCCATGCCCAAGGGAGCTGTGTGCCCTTTGCTTATCAGCCTGCCTCTCCTCTCCCAGCCCTGGTGACCCTCATGCACCCAGTCACATCCAGGCGAGGTGGCTGCTGCATGCAGGTTTCGCCCTGCCCCTAAAGCTGGCACGACCTCCCCAGCCTCCCCGAGCCTGGCCAAACCTGGAACAAGGACCTGCTCCTCCCACGCTGAGCTGGGCTGGGTCCCAGAGACAGGACAGAGACCAGCCTGAGAGGCGCTGGAGACAAAGGGACTTTGTCCCCTCGGCCTCAAAACAGAGCAACGTGCTGTCACCTCCACTCCGTGCCCTCGTGGCCAGGTATCAATAACAGACAGCTATGGCCACCAGCCTTCTGATAATCCCAGCAGTCCCTGTCAGACAGGCTGTGAGGCAACACAGAGCCCACGGCCCACGATGCTGCCCCTATGAGCTGCGCAGTCAGCAGGCACTGAGTGCCTGTGGCCCGGGTTCCTTGTCAGCAAATTGAGGGTGGTCAGCAGAGTACCAACCCCCTCTTCACAGTGGCTACTTAAGACCTGCCTGGGGTTAAATGGGCCCTGGGTTTCTTTGGGTGGCCTCATTTTTTCTCTCAACCACTTGCTAAGGAAGGTACCAGTATTCTCTCCATTTTTCAGATGGAAATACTGAGGCTCAGAAGGGTAAGCAACTTGCCCACTTAGCAGGGGATTGGCGGAGCTGAGATTTGTACCTGTAACATCTGGTATCATGCTCTGTGTGCTTAGTCTTTCTACTATGCTGTTTATTCTAATGTGGCACTGGGGACATAGCAGGTATTCAGTAAACATGAATTGTTGTCGCTACTGATGTCATCGCCACTATGTCATGTGGATGACATTGTTCTTTCTCTCCAGCCACAATAGTAGGCCCTAACTTACATGATGTGATTTGAATCCCCTTCCTGTACCCAGGTCCCTCTCAGCTCCTCCCATCCCACTTTTCTACCCCCTGAAATCCATTTCTGCACCCCCTGAATCTGATTGGCTAGGAGACTTCTTGTGGCCAACAGGATGGTAGAGAATGTGACTCAGAGGCTTGGAAATGCAAGGACTCTAGAGCAGCCGCTTTTGCTGCTTTTAGAACCTGCAACCAGCATACAAGAAGCCCAGGCTAGGTTGCTGGAAGAGACATCGTATTGTGGCAGGCCATCATTGTCCCAGCGTCTGCATAAGGCCAGGCTCAGTTAAAGTCATACAAATCTGGCCAAGACCAGAAGAGCCACCCAGCTGAACTCAACCCAGTGGCCAAGCTGAAGAACCAGGAGCTGATAACTGCTGTTTGAAGCCGCTCATTTGTGGGGTGGTTGGTTATGTGGCGAGAACTGACTGGCAGAACAGCCTGTTGCACTGGGACAATTTTTGGCCTCAGACTCAGAAGGATGGGATCCAACCCCAGCTCCTTTTTTGTTTTCAGAATGTCTCCATCATGTGAGGCACTTTCCAAACATCAGCCCAGGAGGACACTGTCAGTATTATTGGGGAGGGGAAAGGTCTCAACCCTAAGGGTTTGCTTAGGCCTGCATGAGACTCTGCAGTGGGTATCAGGGATAGATGTTGCTTGTTTTTACCTGCCTGGTGGTTATGTGAATAGCCTTTTAGGGAGGAAGAGCACCCTAATTTCCTTTGGGAAATCATCCCTTTCTCAGCATCAGTCTGTGTGGCTCACATGAGGATAACCCAAACATAGTCCCTAGGGGTGGACTTATGGTCCACTTCTGGCCAATCAGTGATTGGTTCCATCCCTTAGCCTGTTGTGATTGGTTTGGGGATGGGTATATGACCTGATCTGGGCCAATGAAAGCTTGCCCTAACATTTTTGCTGGAACTATGTGGAAAGGGCATGTTCTCTCCATTGGAGTTGCTAAGCTGGTAGAACAGAACCCCGCAGCTGCAATGATCACTTTTTCCACACCACAGGAAAAGTCTCCAAAGGCCAAAAGCAGAGCTAGGAAGTGTAGAAAGGCTGACTCCTTACGGTGCTGTCAGAGTGCTGGATCTAGCCATGCCTGGCCCTATCACAGCCACTTTGGCTATCATGAGCCAATATGTTCCCTCTTATTTGGGGAGAGGGGGTGAGTTCTTCTCAAGTCAAATATGGATTGAATCTCTGCCATTGTAACCCTCCATGTTCTCTCTGTGTATCTTCCAGGCAGGACCATGTTACCAAAGAGCAAACAAGGATCCCAAAGGCAACCAGAATTGGTGAGGCCTGGAGAAAAATACACGAACCCTCAAGCCCTGTCCCTTCCCTGCTACAGAGGCTGCACTGCCTAAGAGATGTTTCAAAACCATCCTCGCCAGGGCCTGTCGAGACCCCGAACTGATGATTAAAATTCAGTGACAATAAACAACACTAATTAAAAGCAAAACTAAGTACTTAATAAGACAAATGAGGTGGCAGTATTAAAAGTCAGGATGAAATAGCTGGCATTAATTAAAAACAAAGACTAATTTCTTCCCGCTTTTAAAACAGACTTTGTGTGTGTGTGTGTGTGTGTGTGTGTGTGTGTGTGTGTGTGTGTGTACATGCATGCACCAGTGTTCCTGGAAGAGGTTGGATTTTGTTAATGTACCAAATACCAGGGGGCTGATGGATCACAGGATTGGTCCTTCTTGGGGTGGGGCTGGGAGTCTCCCTAAGGAGGATGTTTGGCCTAGGGGCACTAAAGGGGAAGCAAGGGTGTATTAGATATAAAGGGTGGAGGAAAGGAAGAGGGAACTGAGTGGGTGAAGGCTCAGAGGCTGCAGGGGGCACAGAACGGTGGGGAACAGGAGTGTTCATGAGGATTGAACTGGGGTGCCAGGAAGCCAGGAAGGTGACCCAGGCCTGGGAAGAGAGTGGGCACAATGGTGAGTTCAACAGCGATATGCAGAGCATCTCCAGGCCTCTCCACTCAGACAATCCCACTACTGGAGACTAAGACTACTAGAGAGTAAGACTTCATGAGCTTAGTGGATACTTTAGCAGGGGACTAAGGGCAGCACCTAACAACAACAATAAGGGCAAATGCTGGGAGGAGGACCCGGCAACCCACTCCCAAAACACAATCTGCCCTTGAAAACCCTATGAATAGCAGAGAAGCACTAACAATACTGTTTCGCCTGTTGCACATAGAGTCACTTTGACTTGGATACTGACTCCACGGCACCTAACAACAACAAGGCCAAGTGAAAGTTCAGGGTCCAAGACTGTTATGCATCTCTGAGCCAGGCAACTGTGAGCAACTGTTTCCTCACCTGTAGTTGTTGTTAGGTGTTGTAGAGTCGGTACCTGTAGGGGGTCCCCTGGAAAAGGGTAGAGGAGACCCTCATGACCAAGGCCCATCTAGCTGCTTGGAGGACTGTGCTCTATCATCTAAAGGTCCCTCAAGGAAAAGACGGTGCCTGGGGACCTTTGACCTACATCTGGGTACTCCACTCCCACCCCTCCCATCATGTCAAGTAGGTTGGTGCCTACCTTAAAGCTCGCGACACCCTGTCACTAATTAAATCTAGTAATCTGTTGTAAATTAGGACTGTTAAGATCAATTAACCAGTTATGTACTGTTAGGACAGTGGACCTGTTGATCCTTGCCCCGGACCCTATATAAGTGAGGCGGTAGAGACCTATCAGAGCTATTTGATTGCCTTTGCCTAACCGGAGAAAGAACCAGCCCTTACATCCTTCCTGCCCGCCCTGGATCCTGCCTGCGGAGAGAGACGACAAGTAGTGGAGATCAACATCTGTGAGAGGCAGGCCTTCAAGTCAAGCTTAGGGCCTTCAAAGTGGCCAAGACATAGAGCCGGAGACCAGAGGACAAGAGTGGAATAAGCCACTGCTCCCAACAGCAGAGGCAGAAGTTGAGGATAAGCCTCCGGTCCCAGCACCAGAGGCATAGCCCCTGGGTTTGCCTGCCTGAGTGGCAAGCCTCTGCTCCTTCCCCTTGTCCTATTCCCTTCAGCCCCTCCTTACACTCCCCTTCCCTTCCCTCTGTAAATAGACTTCTTTGCTCATAGCCCGCTTGCCGCTGCTAACTGATTCCTTGCTTTGTCACCAATCTCACCAACCCTGACCCTGGGTGTGATTGTTGAGACACCCTGATCCAGTCATTATCCATCACCATTTGCTTCCACTCACCAGAGAGAACACCAAGGTTTTCCTGACAGGTACCTGACTCATAGTGACTCTATGTACAACAGGCAAAACAGTATTGTTAGTGCTTCTCTGCTATTCATAGAGTTTTCAATGGCTGCTTGTTTTTTGTTGTTGTGGGAATGGGTTATCAGGTCCTTCTCCCAAGCCTATAGTTCCTGGTGTTCCCAGGTGGTCTCCCATCCAAGTACTAACCAGGACCGACCCTGCATAGCTTCCAAGATCTGATGGGATCGGACGCCACAGTGGTACAGCAGCAGGCTCTCATGTGTAGAGTAGGGACCAAAACAGGACCTGTCCAATGTGGGATTGTGAAAATTAAGTGAGATAATGTACATGAAGCCAGGGCTGGCATCAAACACTCCTTTTCAAGTGGAAGGTATCATTAACTTCCTCCTCCTCTTCTATTGTTGTTGTTGTTGCTGTTGTTATTGGGGATGTGGTGCTGCCATCGAGTCGGGTCTGACTCATAGTGAACCTATGTACAACATAATGAAACACCTGACACTGTCCCCAACACTATGTCATGCACATAATCATTTTATGTTTGAGCCCATTGTTGCAGCCACTGTGTGTCTCCTCATTTTGAGTTATACCATATCAGCAAATGCAAGTCCCTCAGACTTTACTCCATTACCAACATTAAAGTCCACTCTACTTTCAGGAGGCAACTCTTCTCCAGTTTTCTTGAATGCCTTCCAGCCTTGGGGGGCTCATTTTCTGGCACCATATTTGACAGTGTTTTCCTGCTATTCAGAGGGTTCTCAATGGCTAATCATTTTGGGAGTGGGCTGCCACGTCCTTCTCCCTAGTCTATTTTAGTCTAGAAGGTCAGCTGAACCCTGTCTACCATGGGTGGCCCTGCTGGTGTCTGAAATATTGATGGCATAGCTTTCAGTATGAGAGCAATGTGCAAGCCCCTATGGCATGACAATATTTTCAGCTATATTGTCCTAAAGAGATGAGAGTTGTGATTCAGCGCGAGAACAACTCATGTCAGGCTTCTTGAACCCTGAGGGAGGACGTGGAGGATGACAGTGACAGAGTATGGAAACGGTAATAATAATAACACAGTGACAAGGGTGACAGCATAATACAAGAGCATGGGTCATTTACTGGGTGCTATGCATGTCATGAGGGGTGACATTGGCACATCCCTGGCCCTCTGCCACGTGGGGGGTTGGCCCTTCCCTCTCCCAGAGGAAGTTCCAGGGGCCACAGGACCTGTGGTGGTCAGAGAAGGTTTCCAGGTAGAAACCGAGCACAAGGGCACATGTCACGTTCCTCTTTTCCTGTGTGGGCGACCGTGGGTGCGTGGAGATGGGGCATCCCTCAGTCTGGTCCCAGAGGGGTGGCAATTTGGAGCAGATGTCCCCTGCTAACTCACCCTATCTGGAGAGCCCCAGTAACAAATGAACGTGCAACTTTGGGAATTATTTGCTACCCCCACACAGCTAGACATCCTGCCCGTGCCAGGGAAGGGCAGGAATAGCACCAAGTGCTCCAGGGTGCCATGGCATTTGATCATCATGGTCTGAGAAAGTGCCACCTCTCACCACTCACTCTTTCAGATTGGAAAGTTGAAGGCCACAGAAGAAAAGTCATTTGCCCAAGGACACAACCATTAAGTTACAACCGGAAGTGCATTTGAAATGAGACTCTCAGACGTGGTGGGGCAGAGCACCCACAATTGCCCTTCCCAGGGAGAAGTTAGGGGACCCCCAAACTCCTCCTCCTTCTCCTGGATGATGAGTCCCTCTGAACGTGGCAGACATGGTTCATGCTGGAAACCCTCCGCATACCCTGCGTGGTCTAGCCGGTTTCCTGATTCTTCCATCAGGCGGAGACTTTCCCATGCTGCTAACCCAGCTTCTCTCTGCCCAGCCACCTTGTGAGGGGCAAGGAAAAGAAGAAAGCTGGGGATTGATTTCTGTGTTCACACACACACTCGTGCAGACGTCCAGCCAGAGCCCCAGTCGGAAGATGTGATTAGATGGCTCTGCATATTAAAACGAGTCATTTAGCTTAATGGCCCCTGGCTGCCTCTCAGGCCAGGTTGCAGTGAAATCTGCTTGGATTCCAATGGGGCACCAGCCCTGGGTCACCTGTGGCCCTATACTGCATCCCGTGCTGGAGACCCCAGGATCACCCTGCCACCTCTTCTGCCTTGAGATGGAATGCTCAGAGCAGAGGGGGACAATTATCCCCTTAAAACTGACAGCAGTCCAGGACCCCTCATCAGAGGGCATTTTTACAAGCCATGGGTGGGAGGCACAGCATTGTCACTTGCTAAAGAGGAACAGAAGCCCTGGTTTGTCAAGGTCACCCTGGCAAGGTGGAAGATCCAAGAACTAACGTGCATCTCACAGAGACAAGTCTCCTGAACCCCTGCACTACTTTCTGATGGGAAAGTAATAAAAATATTGGGTGACATATGTTAACCTGCTGTTTTCAGAGGCAAAATGGGTGCACAGGGGCAGGGTTGTGGGGTTCGAACAAGGAAGAGAACAGCTTTGCTGGGGAGGGCGGCAGTTAGTGTCTCCTCCAGACCCATCACAGGCCACCCAGCTCTGTGCCTAGGACGCTGCCCTAGTAGCAGTGTGCACGCTCCTTTGCCCCATGGTGCCAGTTGGATCTGTCCAGCAAGAGGCTCTAGCAGAAAATTGGAGGGAGAAAAAGTGGGCAGGGAGAGAGGCTGGGATCTGATGGAAGCCCCAGGTCCCCCCTGCAGGGCACCTTGGTTGGCTGTGGCCCTCTGCTGAAGGTCATGCACTGTCCCCCAACCCTTCCTTTCCTGCCCCCACTTACCGTTCACCCCCACCACATACACAGCCTCCAAGGCTGGGGTGAAAGTGGCTTCTCTGCCACACAGCTAGTAAATGATGGCACCAGAGCCCATGCGCTTGACTGGCTCACTGTCCTTGAGGGAGGGTGTGTGTTTCGCATCTCTGCAGTGGTGGGAGAGCACGTGATTAACAGCGTCCATCCTCAGTGGGCATTTCCATCCACCGCTTCATTTTCTCTCTCCCTCCATCCTTAGGGACAAGGTGTCCAATCTCATCAGATTTCAGAAGCTAAGCAGGGTGGGCCCTGGTTAGTACATGGATGGTTAGTACATGGAGACTGCCTGGGAATACTGGGTGCTGTAGGCTTGGGAGAAGGACCCAGCAGCCCACTCCTAAAATAATCAGCCATTAAAAACCCTATGAATAGCAAAGAGGCACTGATAATAATGCCAGGCATAGCACAACGTCTGGTAGAGTTTCATTCTGTTGTGCATAGGGTCACTATGAATCAGAACTGAGTCGATGGCACCTAACAACAATAACAACATCCTGTGGTAGGTTCTGAAGTTATTCCCATTTTTGAGATTCAGTGGGTAAATTCACTAGCTCAGGGTCACCAGACAGGAAAAGTGGAGGCAGCCATGTTATAAATGGAGTGCATTTCTCTTTAACATCAGCATTCTTAACCTTATCTGAAATATGTCCCCCCAGGCAGAGCTGGTGCCAAGGAGTGAAGAGTACAGAAAGGGATAGTCTAGCTTATAGCAAAGAACAGCTTTCTACTTTCAGAACCATCAAAGTGAAATCATGCCACTTTGAGAGGTGATGAGTTCCTAGTCACTGGAGGTAATCAAGCACAAGTAGTAAAGCCATTTGTTGGGGCTGTGAAGAGGATAATGTGCTTTTATGAAACAACCCCTTTCTTCATCTAGAAAGGGATGGCTTGGGTCCACAGACTCTTCCTGTCACATGTGGGCAGATTCCCCACACTTAGCCCTGGATTTATCTTCACCTCCATCATCAGGCAGAGCTTGTCATGAGAGAAAGCTCCAACCCTGAGCCTAAGACACCTCTGGCCTTGGGAAAGGCACATGGTCACTTTGTCCTTGTGAAGGAGAAGCGCCTGGGATGGACTCTGCCAGACTTCTTCACCCCGCCTCCGCCATAACTTTTCACCTCCGAGGATCACAGCTCCTGCCTGGCCTCTCCCCTGGGTGTGGAGGCTAAGAAAACCAAGATCACTTCAGAAAGACCGAGAGCTTCTCTCCACTGCCACGAATAATAGATTGGAAGACCTGCCTCCTCCAAGCCTCTTCCCAGCTATGTCCTCCTGACACCAGGTGGGGGAAGGAAACAGAAAAATGAAACCTCAATGGGTTGGTTGGAGACAAGAGAGAACCACAGCGTCCCCGTGGCCCTGAACTCAGCCATCAGAACATAAAGTATTGCAGATAGAGAACTTGGCAATTTGCAGAGACTTCACACCCCCTGTGAAGGTGTGTGTTAGGATCTTTATCATTTGAGGCAGAGGAGCAAGGAGGCTGAGGGTGTTAAGCTGCCAGTGTTCAAATCTCAGCTCTGCATCTTTCTAGCTGTGTGATGTCAGGACTGTTACTTAACCTCTCTGTGCCTTGCTTTCCTCCAATGCAAAACAGATTATCATAATAGTGATAATAATACCTACCTTAGGAATGTTGAAAGATTAAATGAGTTAGTACTTATAAAGTGCTGAGAACAGTGCCTGGCACATGGTTAAATAAAGAGAAATGATTTCCTTTGTCATCTTCTCCAGAGTATGAAGGCTGCTAAATACATCTGATATTTATCACCTATTATGTACCAGGCTCTACATTAAGGGATTGATGTACATTGGGACATCTGAGGCTTGCAAAGAGACCCCACAGGGCCCATGTTAAAGATAGAAAAATTGAAGTTTATCAAGGTTAATTGGCTTTTCCCTAAAATTGAATCAGAGCCAGTAAGTAGTGGGGCTGGATACCAGTGACGTTTGTCCTAAATCACCCCCCAGCCTCTTGCTCCCCCATTTCCTTCATCATTGGACCCCTAATAAACCGAGAGCACTCACCCAGTCCAGTCACAGGGCTACATGGTAGCACTTACTACCGCATTGTCTTAATTAATGCTCCACTCAGACATCAGCCTCATCTCATCCCAGGACACAGAGGCACGGGGGGGTGAGGAGTCAGCCCAAAGCCGCCAGCTATACAAACGCAGAGCCAGTGTCTGAGGCTCCCCACCTCTGCCTCGCCCTCCCTCCCTCCCCCTCTCCCTGCCCCCCACCCCCCAACTTCTACAGGCTGCCGAGAAAGTCTAGAAAGCCAGCAGTGAGATGTGAGAGGGGCCCTGTGAGCTGCACGGTTGATCGTTGGGGTGGCATTCCCCCAAATTTCAGCCTCCCCACACTAACCCTGGCTGCAGAGAGCTCAGTCACCTCCACGGGCAGAGGCTCCACATGAGCTTGCTGGGTGGAACTCCTAGAAATCCAGTCTCCCCTGCCCAACGGGCCGTGTGGAGGGAATGGAAGGTCCAGCCTAGAGCCAGCTCACCGTAGACGCATGACTGAGGCCATCTTGAAGCCACCACACCTCCGTCGGGAGGACGGTGACTGCTCTGGTGACCAAGCGAGACTGGCAGACACACGGACTGACCGATGCCAGCCCAGATCGCGGAGTGAGGAGCAAATGAAATTGGCTTCTTGTGCTGAGGCACTGACTTCTGGGGTGCTCTGGGGTACAGCTGCCTGCTCTGGCCAGGTCCAGATCTTTGCCTGCCATTGCACATCTGCTCCCTGCCTGGGCTCAACCTTCTTTCCCCGCCAAAGTGGACTTAATGTATTTCCCTAACTGCGCCCCAGGGCTTCTGGGTTCCATTTGGACTCAGCCAAGGGGAAGCAGGAGGCGGGCCTGGCTGGGGTGAGAAGGCTGCGCCCTTCCAGTGTGGGCATGGGCTGGCTGCCCTGGCGGTGGCCACCGCTCTGGTCAGGCAGCCTCTCCTGTGATTGCACTTCCAGCTCCCTGTGTCTGCCTCTGGCCGTGAGATTTCTCTCCCACTTCCCGCCCAGCGGTGTAACAGCTCCCTATTATTGCTTAGCCCCAGGGCGCTTCACCACCCTGGCTGGTTCCCCTTAATCATGTTCACGCCTTTGTTCCTTTTCAAAACTCTCCTCAAATTACCCGATCTGAATTACCATCTGTTTCCTGCTGGGACCCTGATTTGTGATTTGGATGGGCAGTGTCAACAGTGCACATTCTCTATGAGGAACAAAACCAAACACAGCCAAGTGGAGTCTCATTCTTGAGGAAAGCTAGATAGAAATCAGCAGTGGGCCAGGGCTGTGGTTCAGGACCAAATGAGGGGGTGGAGGACCCCCCCAAACCCAAAATTTATTCATAACCAAATTGTGGATTTAATTTTACATGTCCAAACTTTAGTCACCTTCAAAATCCTCTCTGTTTGATGCAATACAACCATCAGGATGTTTTTCCACAGCTCCAAATGGGGTTTGAACACGTCAATGTTGATGCCTCTAGTCACCTCCTCTACATTAGCCAATCAGGAGAAGGACATGGCAGCCCACTCCAGAAGCAACCTGTAAACAATCAGCCCTCATAGAGTCGCTATGAGCCAAACCCAACTAGATGGTACCTAACAACAACAACATTAACCAAACTTTTCTCTTTGAGGACCTCTTTCATCCAGGGAAACAAAGCCACATGGGCGCGATGGGGTGAACAGGGAGGGTGGGCAAGGGGGTCAAGAGGTACAAGGGTCCTGCTGATTTGAGTCAAAAACTGCTGAATGCTCAGCCACCTGTCTGCCACAGCTTCCAAAAATGGTGACACAGTCTCTCAAAACTTCCAGATAGTAAGACCTTTAGGTTTTCTATTTGACCTGGAGGAGCAAATGCCAAGTGCACAATCCCTCTCATGGCAAAGAAGCAGGGGATCACTGTTCTCACGTTCCTTCCTGGGTTTTTTGTGTTCCCCCTTGCAGACACATTACTCCTCTGCCCCCAGTTTTAGGTGGTGTGTGTGTGTGTGTGTGTGTGTGTGTGTGTGTGTGTGTGTGCGCGCGTGCGCGTGCACACGTACATGTAAGAGAGAGAGAGAGAGTCCATAATTAATATACTCCCTACAAATTGGCACCTGCCATGACTGACTTTACTTCAATTTCCCCCTGAAGCTCATGACACAGATGGTGTGCGATGGTGTGAAGCTTCTTTTTTTTACCCCCTGAAATGCTCTCAATCCTCCATGTACCCCCACCAATCCCAGCTCAACCTTACCTGTCCCATAATGCCTTCTCCAGCCCACTGAGCCCTTTTGTTCTCCAAATTTCTAATAGGCTTGGAATTCAGAGCCTCGGGTTCGGCCTCTCCGGGTTCATGGACACCATCCTGGACAGACTCCTCTTTTCCCGGCACCAACAGCTCCACTTTCTTTTAGGAAGCCCCCTTCCCTAGGCTCACCTCTGGTGGGGGCTGCCTCCCCTCCCACCCCATGACCACCCCATGACTCTGGCCTGGCCAATCCGCATATCTCCCATGACACTGGCTTGGCCAATCAACATATCCCCCCTTGTGACCGCTTGTGCTTCACCCAGAGTTGGATACATTTCTCAATCCAAGACAAGAAAACTCAATTCTCAAGTTTCTGTTGGGTTCTCGAGAAAAAAGTTCTCTTTCTCTCCCTCTCTTCAACTGAGCTGATGATTAGCTGGGATTAGACAAACTTGAACTCTGAAGTTCTACCAAGTGAAAAAAAGTCTGAGTGAAGGTGAGGCCAACCCAGAAGAAAGCAAAAGGAGGAGATGCTATGAACTCAGTTCCCATGTTGTCCTGGGGCTTCTGGATTAAGTCCCAGCTCTGCCATGATAAGGACGCCCTAATTGGCCAATATACGTCCCTTTGCATCATGCAAACAAGATTGAATTAAGTTAACCATTCGTGTGGTCTTGACTGATATAAGCACCCATGTGCAGTGAGCACTCATTATCTGTGGATTCCTTATTTATAAACCTGCCTACTAGCTAAAATGTATGTGTAGTCTGCAAATCAATACTTGCGGTGCTTTTATGGCCATTCACAGGCATGCACAGGCAGGCTAAGAAAACGGAATCACTCAACACGCGGGTTCCTGGCCGACAGGGAAGTGACGTTCTGCCTTCCTGTCTCTAGCTCTCATTTTGTAAACATGCCTCCTCCTCTACGTCTGCTTACCGTCACAGTTTCAGCATTGTTTGGCTTCTTGTTGGCTATTTTGCTGTCTCCAAATGGCCCACGAGCCTAATGCTGAAGTGTGAGTTTGTGCTCCTGAGCATAAGAAGCTGTGAGGTGCCTTCTGGAGAAAATGTGTTAGATAAGCCTGTTCATGCATCAGCTACAGGGCTATTGACCAGGACTTCAATGTTAATGAACCAATGTTGTTCTGTTGTCAGGTGCCTTGGAGTCGGGTGCGCCTCATAACGACCCCACGTACAACAGAACGAAACACTCCCCGGCACTGTGTTAGAGCTTCTCTGCTATTCATAGGGTTTTCAATGGCTGATTGTTTCAGGAGTGGGCTGCCAGGTCCTTCTCCCATTTTTGCGGTGCTGGGGACCAAACCCAGGGCATCAGAGAGTGCAGAGTAGCACTCTACCAATGGAGCTATCCCCCAGCCCCTAATGAATCAATAATATATATTAAATGAGATGTTTTTAAATAGAAATATACATAAAACAAAGCACTGATGGAGATGTTATGACCAGAGGCTTGCAGGAAAGAAGCCCGGTATTTTCCCTAGGAGTGATGGTTCCAGATTCACTAATTCAGTGTTTTTTATAATTTTGTAAAACATTAACTACCCCAAATAATGAGGACTGACTCTCTTGTCTGTCTTATGCACACATATATGCATATATATAAATAGAAATATGTATAAAACAGAAAACATGTTATATAATATATGAAATATAATATATACATAGCATATAAATATAATACATATTTATAGTTATGTTTTATAATTTATAAAAAGCATATGATATTGTTTATTAATATTATTACTTAATATATGAATAAGGGACAAGGATAATGGAAAGTGTTCTTCTCCTCTCATATTCCCCCTTAGGGTGAGGAATACTAATTGGAACAGGTACCTGGTAGTTTGGTCTGTTTTCTAGTTCATTTTTCAGCGTGGTAGATGCAAGGGGTAGCTAATGAGATCATTGATACAAAGAGGCAATTTGGGAGGAAGCGTGCCAGAGACATGCAGAGTCCTGTCATTAGGGCTTGTCTCTGGGCCAAGTTTTCCTGCAAGAAACCAAAGGTGCATTTTGACCTCATTCCTCCTCCATCACCTTTGCAGGGGCAGAAGGAGGTACATCCCAAACAGGGGCCTGCCCGGTGGGGAACATGTTGGGGAAACATGTTGGCTGGGAGATCGTTCAGGGGCTGAAAAACTACAGGAATCATCTAGCCTGCTGCCTTTTTGGAGTCTAATCAGATAACAAACAGGGCCGGGCAGCAAATGGGTTTCTAAGTGCATTTTCAGTCTCTAAGGTCTGCAGTACAAACTCTAAAAGCAGAAAGCTTGTAGCCAGCTAGGCATAAGCCTGGGATAGCTGCAGCTGGTTTCTCCCAAGCCAGGCTGCCAGCTCAGTTTCTAGAACAAAATGGGTCACTGGAGGGGCTGTCCTTGAGGCTCCATAAAGGTCCCCATCTTCCAAAGCTGAGGACAGGTAAAGATTGAGCTCCCTCTGTCCTCATTTGCAGCTCTTTCTCCAGAAAAGAAAGGAAAGCTTACAGGTCATTTTTCTCTGAAAGAAGAGTCAAGGCTTTGCAGGGCCATTTCTGAGCTATTGGTGTGGTTTTGCGTGGCCACACTGCTATAGGAAAACCTAGACAGGAAATCAGAACATCCCCCAAAAGTTCTCTTTACTTCCTCACTCCGTTCTTGCCCACCTGGGGGTGTAGAAGCCTTGAACGGCAAACCAAGTTCCTGTGATGTAGTAGAAAGGAATCCAGCAGGAGATGGCATGGGGCAAAGCATCAGAATTTAGAGATAAGAGGGAGGGGACCGAGTGGGCAGCTGCTCTCAGGTCACTTTCCCTGGTGCTTCTGGAAACATCTGCACAAGCTCTCCTCCATGATTGCCTTTCCCAGGAAGCCCAGTGTGCCCAGATTGGGGACCTATTTGACAGGAAGTGGCTGACTCCAGCCACTTCCCAGGCCAGTCTTGGCTCTGTGCCTTGCCAACCAGGGACCTTGGGTGGGCTCCAGAGTTCCTTGTGCCTCACTCTCCTTGTCTGGGAAGTGGGGGTTTGAGTTGTGCCTTCTCCCAGGGCAGAGGGATAAGGGGATGGACTGAGGCACGCAGAGTTCCTGCCACAGTTCTGGCCAGTGGAAACTGCTTAGTGACAGCCTGTTCTCCCCTCAGAATAGCGGTCGCTCTAGGACTGAGTCCTCTGCCAACCCCAGCCTGGAAGGCTGGAATGTATACCCGTCTCCTGTTCTTTCTCTGCCATCTGCACCTCGTGTCCATCTCTCTCCTCCCGGATGGTCCCCTGCCCACTGAGGACCTTCAAGGGCCTTTACAGGATCCTTGGGTGGTGAGCGTTCTTGTGGCCCAAGCTCCCCAAAAAGATGAGAAAAGGCAGTGCAGCCACCAGTAGGAAACAGTCAGGAATAGCTAGAAGACTGGCACGTCCTGAGAAACCTCATTAGCTCCCCTGCTGGCACTTCCGCACCCCAGAAAGATGTCACAACAACTTGTCTGAAGCTTCCTAATTCCCTTGCAAGACACAGAACACGAGAAGTTGAAGGTCCACTTTACAGATGCAGCCTTAAAGGGGCAAGGCCAGAACGTTTCTCCTCTCCCTGGAAATGAACTCTCAGGGTGGGCCCCAGCATCCAGATGTTTCAAAAAAGCCCAGGTGATCATCATGTGCAGCCCCAGCTGACAACCGCCTGCCTACAGTCTCACCCACGGTCACTTCCCTTCCTTCCTGACACATGTCTCCAGCTTGAACCTGAACCAGAATCTGCCCCAGGGCCTGTGAAGGCACAGGTGGGCGATGGATCCCCAGTCCCGAGCTTCTGATCCAAAGGGTTGGGAAAGAACTCGAGACTCTGCATTTGTATGAAGCTCCGGGTGGTACTGTGACTGCCAGCCTGGGACCCCATTCTGAAAACCACAACTTTATGCAATGCTCAAAAACAGAACCTAGGCAGCCAAGTCCCTGGGCTTCAGTTTGCCTGCTTCTAGTAGCACCGTCTTGACCGGAACCTACGACAGTGATCCTGGACTGTGTTGCTCAACGTCAACCAGAAACTGTGGAAAGCCAGGGAGGCTGAGCACTTTCTGGCTTTTCCTTTTCTTGTTTGTCTCCTTTTAAAAATAATCCACCACTTAAGAAGCTGTCCCTGAGCATTTGCTGCTTGCTCTCAGCCCTCAGCCTGCAATGCGGGTCTTCTTAAATATTGAATAAGGCTGCTGCTCCACCAGCCACGGCGGCCCGGCGCAGGGGCTGCTATTGACAAAGACTCTGTGTGACTAATCAGGTTAAAAAGATCAGGCTATGAGCTGGTTTGATGAAAGACCTTGACTTTCTTCCCCATCACCCAAATCCCTCGTGCCTCCCACCTTCCCTGCCTAGCCAGGCTCAAGGATTTTTATTATTTTTTTCTCTCTGTGCTGCTCTGTTTAATGACCCACCAGGTTAGTTAGAGTAAGCTGGGAGGGGGTGAGGTGTCCAATTGGAGCAAGGAGCATTAGATTGGCACTGTCAGTGTTCATTTCTCCCATGAATACTTACTGAGCACCTACGGCGTGCCAGACACTGTGGGATAAGGTACACTGGGGTTATAATGGGAAATACACAGTCACATTTTCCAGTGCTGATTGGACGGATAGTCTACAGGGGGGAGATGGAAAATGAACGAAATAAAAAATTAAAATGATGTGCCCAGGACACCAATGCTAAGGAGGAAATCAGAATGGAGGAGGGTCCTGAGGAAGAGAGGGCAATCTTCTGTAAGGTGAACAGGAAAGGACCCACTAGGAATGGTGTGTATGAGTGAAGCCTAAAGGAGGTGGGGAGACAGCAGAGGGAAGATAGGGTTAGCAGGTCCCCTTCCAGGACAGTGAGCTCAGAGACTGTATGGTCCTCCTCAAAAGAATAGTTGTTGTTGTTGTTGTTGTTAAGTGCTGTCAAGTGATGGGATGGGATGTCAGGGGGCTACGGCTGCAGACAAAATAATAGTAACAAGTGTTTATTTAGCACTTACCCCATGCCCAGCTCCACTGCAAGCAAAGACTATATAATGACATGTCAAGTTTCCCAGAGATCCTAATGTGGCCAGGGTTACTGCTGTCCTCATTTTCCAGATGAGGAAATCGAGATGCAGGGAGATTAAGTAGCTTGCTCTAGGTCACACAGCAGAAGAGCTGGGATTTAAACCCAGGTAGACTAGTAACTCCCCGACGTGTCTGTCAGCTTGTCATGCTGTGGGGGCTTGCATGTTGCTGTGATTCTGAAAGCTATGCTAATGGTATCTCAGATACCAGCAGGGCCACCCATAGTGGACAGGTTTCAGCTGAGCTTCCTGACTATACAGACTAGGGAGAAGGACCTAGCAGCCCACTCCTGAAACAATTAGCCATTGAAAACCCTAAGAATAGCAGAGAAGCACTGTCAGATATAGTGCCAGAGAATGCGCCCCACAGGCTGGGAGGCATACAAAATGTGACTGAGGAAGAGTTGCCTCCTCAAAGTAGAGTTAACCTTATGACAAGAATGGAGTAAAGCCCCTGGGACTCCTTTCACTGATATGGCATGACTCAAAATGAGAAAAAACACAGTGTCTATAACAATGAGCTCAAACATAAAAAGATCGTGTGCATGGCAGAGGGTTGGGTAGTGTTTTGTTCTGTTGTACATAGGATCACCATGAGTCAGACCCAACACAACAGCTCCTAACGACAATAACATATAACAGAGGATTTTAAATGTTATGTATATTATGATCAATGAATCAAGTATTGAAAACAGTCATTTGAAAACTTCCTGTACATTCCTGTTGTTATTGTTGTTATTAGGTGCTATCAAGTTGGGTCTGACTCATAGTGACCCTATGTACACCAGAACAAAACACTCCCTGACATTGTGCCATGTCTGACTCTATGTCAGTGCTTCTCTGTTATTCATAGTGTTTACAATGGTGGATTGTTTCAGGAGCGGGCTGCTCGGTCTTTCTCCCAACTGTATAGCACCTGGTGGTCTCCTATCCAAGGACTAACCAGGCCGACCCTGCTTAGCTTCTGAGATCAGATGGAATCAGATGCCAGGGTGGTATAGCTGCAGACTGTACATCCCTAACAGGATATTTACTAAGGTTGGGCAAAATGTGTAGTGGGTGTAGAGGAAGGCATTGGGTCATTTTTATTGGGAAATGGGAAAGTTGAGGATTCACCATATCTGGGGTCCTCTGACTCACATCGGTAGGAGAAGGTCGATAAATATCTACCAAGTGAAGGGGTGACTATGTGTTAGTTGAAGGAATGTCCAAAGTACAATGCAGAGACCATGCAGTCACTTCCCATTATCCACACTTTTAGCCCCATGCCGCCACTCATAAACTGCACTTAGCCTTCTAGGATCTCCCTTTCTCTGGGAAGCATTATTCCTTTGGGTTGGCTCTAGAAGGCAAAATGATCAGGAGCCTCAAGACAAGACATAAATCAGCATGAAAAGAATGCCCTAGCTCATTGAGCTGTCCAGCAATGCTCAGGGTACTTGGCCCTTTAGAATCCTTGCCTCTTCCTGTAATTACACATTCGTTTGCATCACTGCCTACCTGTTTGAGGGAAAGTGTATTTTCTGCAACATCTGAGCACTGGGCACAGTGTCTGACAAGTGCTACATGTGGCCAAAAGGAAGTTGAGCCATCCCAACCAGAGTGCTCCAGGGCCCAGCTGTATCCAGACCACTCAGGCATCTGACCCTGCAGATTCCTGGTGCCACCCTAATTCATCCAGATCAGAATTTCTATGGATAGGCCTTGAGAATCTGCCTTAGAAAAAAATAACGCACCAGGAGATTCTTACACACACTAAAATCCAATAACCCCCAAGTTTACTGACTGAACAAAGTTAGTTCTTAGCCATTTGGACTTCTCGCAGAGGGCCAATTTCCTTCCCAATTAGGGGTCCTCAACTTGCATTGCTGTGGTTATTTTCACCTCCCAAAGAAGGGAATTAAAGGTCACTTTTAAAAAGAAGCCATTATCAGCTATGGCCAATGTTTCATTTTGTAAAGCGATAATATTAAGTAAGCAGTAATGACAATGTCATTTCCTCGAGATAGACATAAATCCTTTCTAGAAGAATTTAGCTGTCAATACCTTATTCGTGTATAAATGTCTCATTTTTCTTTTACCAGGGCCAGTATAAACATAATAACAGTCCACATTTGAGTTTGAAATAAGTGAGTGTCAAGAGGCTTCTTGTATTAGGATGACCCAAAGATCCCAGAACCCCCATGTGTCTGCCAACTTGTCGTGCTGTGGGGATTTGCTTGTTGCTATAACGCTGAAAGCTTTATAACACCAATATTGCAGATACCAGTGGGGCCACAAATGGTTTCAGCTGAGCTTCTAGACTGAGACAGACTAGGGAGAAGGACCAGGCAGCCCACTCCCAAAACAATTAGCCATTGAAAACCCTAATGAATAGCACAGAAACACTGTCAAATATAGTGCCCGCAAATGAATCCCCCAGGCTGAAAGACATTTCAAGAAACAACTGGGGAAGAGTAGAGTAGACCTTCATGATTGGAATGGAGTAAAGCTTCTGGGACCTCCTTTTGCTGATGTGGCACAAATTAAAACGAGAAGGAACACAGTGGCTGCAACAATGGGCTCAAACATAAAAATATCGTGTGCATGGCAGTGTTGGGTAGTGTTTTTTTCTGTTGTGCATAGGCTTGCTATGAGTAGGATCCAGCTTGTTGGCATCTACGAACAACAAAGATCTCACAAAGAGTTTCCACTGGCTGGTAAGAAATAACGAAGATGAAGGAGGTAGCATCCTGAGTTGGGCTTGTAGGCACTCAAGGTCTGCTTGATGTCCATGAGAACACCTGAGGTCTCTGCCATCTCTGCCATTGTAAACTACATCCCCATCCTACAGTTGGAAAAACTAAGGCACAAGGAGCTTTGGTAACTGGCTGGGTCTGCACAGGTAGAGAGGCGATGTGGATTTGAACCCAGGGTGTCTGGCTGAGTGCCTAACTACTTAGCAGTATCAGCAGCCCACAAGGCTTCACAAGGGCAGAACACAAGACTGTACTGATGGTCTAAGCACAGGGTGAGGCAGAGAAGTGGGGAGTGGCCCCCCTGCAGATTACCTCAAAAGAGGTGGCCAGGTGCTCTGTAGCTCGGTGTATGCCTGTGCCCACCTGGGAACGCCTGTAGCCTACCTGCCAAGGCCTGCCAGGGAGGGTCCCCAGGGCACCACGTCAACCATTTGCTCTTTCCTAGCTTGTCTGTCTAAGGCTGCCAGCAGCCCAGGGGACCTGCTGTTCTTTAGAGCTTTGTGGCTCGGTCACTATTGTCCCTGGATACTGAACCTGGCCCAAGGTCCTAACTCACCTTGAGAGCCTGGGAAATTGACTCACTCTATAGGGCTATAAACGGGAGGAATAATTCCAACTTTCCCTTTCAGTTATTGTGAAATACGGAGTCTAAAGATAATCTTTTTAAAAATATAACTCCTGAACACTTATCAGCAGCTAACATGTACACAGTGTCTCACATACCGGGCACTGTCCCAAATGCTTGATATACACACATATATTAACTCATGTGATCCTCACCCCAGCTCTGTGACAGAGGTACTATGTTTTTGCCTATCTAACAGAGGCATAAACTGAGGCCAGAGAGGCCTAAGGTCACAGGCAGGGAAGTGGTACAGCTGGGCTTTAACCAGGCGGTCTGGAGCTGGTGGCAGCCTTCTTACCTTACACACACTGCCTCCTACCTGTCAGGGCGTCCATTATCAGAACAGGGTCTGTGCTTTGGACCCAAGCCAGAAGGAGCTGCTGCCTGAACATGGATTTCTGCAGAGACATTTTTATGTTGCTTTACCTTCACAAGTAGTTCCAAAGAGTAAGGCAAGTCATGATTGATTATTATTCCATGGTATAGGGCAGAAGAAAGAATTTTGGGAGGCTCATTTCCTTGCTAAAGAAATTCAGTGTTTGGTGTCAAGATCTGGATTCAAGTTCCTACATCCATCTTTACTGACAATGTGAATTTGGGGACTGAGGCCGCCATCCCCTAGAGCCTTAATGTCCTTGTCTGCAAAATAGTGATCATAATAATGACTTCCTCCCAGGGCTCTTCCCAGAGACTAAAGGAGCTCGTGTGTGTAATACCAGCTCAGGGCCTCCTGCTGAGCGCCAGGACTCTACGGAGAAGCCCATGGAGCGCTGTGGGCCCCCAGCTCATCCTTTGCCCACTTGAAACTGCAGCTGGAGGCACCCCCACCTCCATGGCACAGAGGAGACTGTGGCTCTCGGGTCAGTGCTGTGTCTAGCAAGAGGGTGATGAGATGCCCCTAAGCCCCCTGGGGTGTCAGAGTTGGTATCAGTCAGAAATGGTGGCCCATGCTGGCCCATTAGGAAAGAAGCTCCCAGCCCAGATATGGAACCTTCTCGACCCCAGGGCCTAGGGGGGAAGTAGAGGGGGCTCTGTGGCCACTTGAAGATTCCTACTTCCAGCTTTCAGCATTTTACCCTCTGAGCAAGCTTGGGGCCGGGCAAAGGGTCTCTTCCTATAGAAGCTTCAGAGATAGCAGGGGTCTTCAGGCTCTGGGAAATGGACAGGACAGCTCGTGTGTCTCACTCTGGATGGGAGCAGGATTTCTCCAGAGAGAGGAGGGTGACTAACCAATGGGGGGGGGGGGGGGCAATGGGTTGTCCTCGGGCAGGGAGTAGCTCCCAAACACATGCACACACACGCATGCGCACACAGAGAGCAGAAACCTGGAGGGGCTCTGCTGTAGTTTAGATCTTAGGTGTCCCCCAACAACTCCTATGTTACAAGCTTGGTCCTCAGTTTGGTGCTGCTGGGAGGTGGTGAGTCCTTTAATAGTTGGGGCCAATGGGAGGTCTTAGGTCACCAGAGCCTGCCTTTAAGCGGGTTGTGGGACCCTGGTGTCTTCCTGTCTCTTTTCTCTCCTGGCCCCCCAAGGGGGCAGCTTCACTCTACCACATGCTCCCATCATAATGTTCTGCCTCCCCTCAAGCCCAAAAGCAAGGGAGTCAACCAACCATGGACTGAAATACCCAAAACCGTGAGGCAAAATAAACCTTTCCTCTTCTGAAGTTGATCACCTCTGGCATTTTGCTACAGTAAAGGACAGCTGACTAATACAGACTATAAACATTCATTTATCCAACCCCTCATGTCACTGTGTGTCGTTGAGTCTGGTCCGAATCACAGTGACCTTATGTATTTATTCATTCGCTTCAGAGAATGTAGAGCAGCACTCTACCAACTGAGCTAAACCCCAGCCCCATCCAACCCCTCAAGGAACCATTTTTAAAAGTTTTATTACACCAAGCATGTCAGACATCGTCGTATTTCACTCTCGAGCAACTTTATGAAATGAATTCTCTCAATATCCCCATTTTACAGAAGAAGAAACTGAATATGAAAGAGGCTAAGTCCCTTCACTAAGGTCACACAGCCACTGGGGAGCCAAGTAAGGATTTAAGCCCCCATCCACCCAGCTCCAGACCCTAGAGACTTGACCGCTGTGCCTTCTGTCCCCTCTCCCTGCCCTTGGTGTCTGACACCATGAGTTGACGCTCAGTGTTCATTGAGCAAAATAATCAAAAGCAAAATAGCAAAGAATCCTTCTGTGCCAGATGACCTTAAATCTCTATGAAGACAAGTCTTCATGTCCTGAAGGAATCCTAGCAAATCAGAGCAGGGAAAAAATCTCAGCACTACTCTGGGTTGCTGAGGAGGAAGCTCACCCTCTGGCTTAGTGGTCAAGCGCTTACCCGGGATGTGCAGGGCCTTGGGTTCCTACCCCAGCACCAAAAATAAGGTAGGGGAGAGGATTTGCCAGACACAATGGCACACGCCTGTAATCCCAGAAACTTGGGTGACAGAGGCAGGAAGATTGCAGGTTTGAGGCCAGAGGTAGTCTGTATAACTTAGCCAGACTCTGTCTCATGATTTAAAAAATAAAAAAAGCTGTGGAAGCAGCTCAGTGATAGAGCACTTGCAAAGCAAGCATGAGGCCCTGGGTTCAGCTCCCAAGTATGCCATATAAAAGAGAGGGTAGGGGGCATGCATGCCTTGGAGCATGGTGACAATTGGAGCTAAAGAACAGACACATATCTTGCAGCGTGGATGGGTCTTACAGGCATAGTGTTGGGTGGGGGGGTATGGATGAGGAACCATGAGATCATTAGCACAATATGATTTATGTAAGTTAAAAGACATGTTTTAAATGTTCATCCACAAACAAGAGAGACACCCATTCACAACCCAGAACAGGGCTGTCTACGGAGGGAAGGGACTGGGGTCTAGGGAGAAAAGAAAACAAACAATGAAAAACCGAGAAGGTGCAGGGATTGATACCAGTTGTGTCCTGGGAAATGAAGAGTGACTCGACTCTCCGCACCAAAACTAAGACCTGCTGGCCTACAGAGTGGGAGAGTCTCCCAAGAATGAGAGGCCACCAATGAGGCAGGATCCCTGGGCGTGGGGACCACAGGTGAGGTCCTTTCCTGGTCACCAACATGTACGCACACCATTTATTTTTCCTTCAGGATTTGTCCCCAAAGTGGAGAAGACTCGTGTGCCCAGACCACAGTGCAGGTACTACCTGTGGCTGGCCATGGAGACCGGCCCCAGTGAGAGAAACCTTCAAAAGGGAGAGAGAGGAAATCGAATCTAAGGACACAGTAGCGGGGTCCCTTGGAAAGGCAAGTTTGGTGTGTGATCGTCAGGCACATCGCCGCCCCTGTCCTTGTCCGGGGCCCAGGTCCAGGCATGTCCTGCTTTTGACCTTAGGTGCGTGCCCCATACTGCTGACTGATCCACGTGTGGACTGATCTGGCTGGCTCTGGGAGCAGCAGATTGGTCTCTCACGATCTGAGCAAAAAGCATCTGAAGCAAACCGGCCTCTTCCATCATGTCCCACAGCCCATTCTGCAAGCCCCCGATCTCCAAACCTTTGGGAATTGGCCAGCCACCCTGGCCTGACAGGGCGGTGGCAGCAACCACTTCCAGGGGCCCTGTTGCCTATGCCAAGCTACGATGTCCCGCTTCATGCTGATTAACCAGCCACTGCTACCCCAGGCCGCTGCCCTTTCTGTGGAGGAGGGACCCACGTGCCGTGGGCATCTACAAATCGCTCTGAAGGGCCCTGCACTCAGCATACACTGCTGCCTTGCCTCATAAGCCCCTGACTCCTGGGCATAGCCAAGGGCCCCAGGATCATGGCCACAACTGCCAAGAAGAGTGCCTGTTCCCCTAGTGTGGGCCCTGGCTCCTCCCCTGCACATCCTCCACATCTGACCCCTCAGTAAGCCCTGTCCAGGCTATTGCAAAATCCACCGGCATCTGGCTGCCTCCTCCCCTGCTGCTCCCTGGCCAGCCCCAGTGCAGCTCCCCCTACCTCCTGATATCCCTTCTCTACCTGGGACCAAGGGGGCTGGAATTTAGCTCAGTTGGTAGAGCACTGCTCTGCCGTCTCTGAGGACCCGGGTTCAATTCCCAGCACCACGAAAGTGGGAGAAGGACATGGCAATCCACTCCTGAGGCAATCCCAAAACAATCAGCCATTGAAAACCCTACGAGGGTCACTGTAAGTGGGACATCACTCAATGACACCTAACAACAAAAACCTGTGAGCAAAGCTGCCATCATCATTACCCACATCATAAATTGGGTGATGCCCCTCTCTGGCTTAAACCTGCCCTCCAAAATGAAGTCACACCGGCTCTGAATCACCCTTCCTGAGATCTGTGCCTGGCTTCCTCCTAGAGACCCAGCTCTCATTTCAAACGTCACCACTCTGAACCTCCCCTGGCCCCCCTGTCACAGCCAAGTCCATTCCCTGCTTGCTGAGCTCCATGGTTTCTTCCCATCTCCTCCCCTCCCAGCACTTAACCTAGTCTGGAACTTTCTTACGTGCTTGCTTGTTCATTGTCCTTGTTGCCCATTTGACCAGCGGCTGTAGGAGGGTGGACAGGTCTGTTTCGCTCGCCGCTGGTGCCTAGAACAGTGCCTGAGCCAGGGGGTACAGAGTCCATGTTGGGGACTGGGGGAATGGAGAAATGAGTCTGCAGAGAGCCGTGGTCCTCAACGTGTGGTCGGTCCCTGAACCAGCAGCCTTGACATCATCTGGGAACTTGTTAGGTAAATTTCTTTTTCCAGTACCGGAGTGTTGAACCCAGGGCCTCACACGAGCTAGGCAAGGGCTCTATCTCCACACTTTTTAAATTTTATTTTGAGACGGGGTCTCACTAGATTGCACAGGCTGCCTCCAGCCTCAAACTCGCAATCCTCCTGTCTCAGTCTCCCAAATCACTGGGATTACAGGCACACGCCACCACACCCAGCTAGACAGGTGAATTCCTAAGACTCACCCTAATCCCACTGAATCAGAAACTCTTTCAACAAGCTTTGCTGCAGGCTCAAATCTGAGAAACTCTGGCTTAGAACGATCTGCAATTGCTCTCTCGTTCCCCTGGTAACAAGTGAGTGAATAGCTGGCTGGGTGGTCACTCTCTTCCAGGCTGTGGGTTGAGGAAGGTGGGGGGAGTCAGTGCCCCACCCTTGGTGGACCACTGTACTGTGCTGTGCCCAGGAAGCAGAATGCCAAGGCCAGGGAAGGCTTCAGAAACCACGGTGTTCCTCCCCCAAGCCAGAAGGTAGGCAACTCGCCAAGAGAGAGCACCAAGCCTCTGGTCTTTGGGAAGCGCTACAACACTTCCAGCCTTCGGCTTGGAGGTAGAATGAGCGACCCATCCTTGTTTGCCCAGGGGCTTTACCACAGAAAGTCCCGTGTCCTAGGAACCCCCCAGCCCCAGGCAAAGAAGGATAGTAGGCCACGCAGCTTGCACACCTCACCACCTGGGGGCCCAGGGCCTCACAAATGCACCCCTTTACCTATCATTTCTGTATCCCATGGGAAGAGACTAGAGAGGAGATGGAGAAGGTGGGGCAGGGAAGAGAAAGAGGGGTGGCAAGGAAAGGAAAGTGGGTACGACCAGGGGATGGAGGGGGGCACAAAGAGGGGAAGAAATGGGAGACGATGAGAAGGCAGGGAGGTTTTCAAGGGGTAGGAATGATGGGAAAGGAGATGTTGTTGTTAGGTGCCATCAAGTCAAATCCAACTCACAGTGACCCCATGTACAACAGAATGAAACACTCTCTGACACTGCAGCAATGGACTCAAATGTAGAAAGATCATGTCAGAGATCTTTCTACATTTGAGTCCACTGTTGTAGCCACTGTGTTTCTTCTCATTTTAAGTCATGCCACATCAGCAAAAACAGGTCCTAGGGCCTTTAATTCTATTCCCATAATTAGAGTCCACTCTACTTTGAGGAGGCAACTCTTCCCCAGTTGTTTCTTGAATGCCTTCCAGCCTGGAGGTTTCATTTTCCAGCATAATATTTGACAGTGCTTCTCTGCTATTCATAGGGTTTTCAACAGCCGATTGTTTTGAGAGTGGACTGCTGGGTCCTTCTCCCTGGTCTGTCTCAGTGTAGAAGCTCAGCTGAAATCTATCCACCATGGGTGGCCCTACTGGTATCTGAGATATAGGTGGCATAGCTTTCAGCATCATAGCAACATGCAAGCCCCTCAGCATGACAAACTGACAGACACGTGGGGAGGGGAAAGGAGATACAATGAGAAAAAGAGAGAGGGAGCCATAGAGATAAAGGGAGAGACTGGAAAACCTAACACCACAGTGGCAGGGGATGAAACAGCCAGGAAAGAGGACAGAGAAAGGAAAGGGCCCCCAGATGCTTTCTGGCAGCACCTTGCCCAGAGGGCCACCCCACAAACTTCAAGAAGTCTCTCTTCTCAGCAGCCCCATCAATGGCTGGCATGGAAAAGCCACTTACATAATATGTTGTCTGCTGAAAGCTGCTTCCATTCACAAGGGCCTGCTTGCCATTGGGCAGGTGCGTTAAAGAAGAAATAAGGAAAGAAAGAAAGAAAAAAAAAGGCAGCTCCCTAAGCTCACTGGGAAGATGAGACAGAGAGGTGAGCGGCGATCTTCTTTTTCCCTGTTCTCTAAATCCTTCCCAAACCAAACCTCCTTGGGGTGCTGTCTGAGGGGAGGGGCCTCCCCATGTTGAGGAATTGCAGGGTGGGGGGCGCAGCTCCGGCTTCCTGAGGCAGGTGACCCTGCTCCCCGGCTGGGCTGCTGGCCAGTCTGCAGGGCCCATCACTAGGAGCCTTAAGACTGCATTATCTCGTTAAACCCAATGACAGCGAGGAAATGGCTTCAAAGAAACTGTGGGGACATTGCAGCCAGGTGCCTCGACCTCCTCTGCTTTCCTGACCCAAAATGGGATCAGGGCTGGGCTGAGAGGAGCCAGCTTTGTTCCCTGGGACCCCAAAGCCCTGGCCAGGCAGAGGGCTGGTTATTGCTGCCTTCTACTCTGCCCTCTGATGGCCTGAGTCCGGGGTCCTTGGAGTGTCCTTGGAGCTGGCTGAGGTCAGCTGGGAATGGGGATACCTGCTAGGTCCAGGTCATGCTCCTGTGGGATTCAGTAGCAGAAAGGAAACGGGGTATAGGGGTGGGGAGGGCCCTTGTTCTTGTTCTGCTCAGCTCCTTTGGGGACCTTGCCCAAAAGCTGGAGGCCCACAATACACTTAGAACTGTTATTTTAAAAAAGAGAAAAACCTGTAAGTGTTTACCATCTTTTAAAAAAATGGCTTTGTCACCGGGCGTGGTGACACATGCCTGTAATCCCAGCAGCTGGGCAGGCAGAGGCAGGAGGATCGCAAGTTCGAGACCAAAGGCAGTCTGCGTAATTTAGCGAGACCCTGTCTCAAAAAGTAAAATAATGGGCTAGGGGTGCAGCTCAGTGGTCCAGCACTTGCAAAAGCATGGAAGCACAAGGCCCTAGGCTCAACCTCCAGTACAAAAAAAAAAAAAAAAAATGCCTTTGCTTCAAGCTGCCAGGACTTGTGAAGATACAGTTTCCTGGGCCCCTGTACTCAGTTTCGGGACCAAGAATTGTCTTCCACCATGTTGCTAGGCAGCTTCAATAACCAGGAAGGAGATGAATCATCAATTCAGGCTGATCGGGCTCCCTGGGACAGCCATGGCCGTTCAGCCCCTGACAGAATACAGGCCTGTCCTCCTTTCCCAGCCTCTACTCCTCCTCCACCTGCAGACCTGGGAGGTGCAAACCCCACCACTGCAGCAAGAAACAGACCTGCCTCACTTGTGGGAAGGGACCTATGGCCTCTCACCAGAACACAAATGACTAAGGCAAGACAAAGCGCGGAACTTCAGTGATGGGTTTTCACTGTCCAAGGTGACCGACAAAGCCCTCTGTCCCCCCTCTCCCAAGACTATCTGGTGTCAGTAGCCACTTGCTTCATCCAACACCCTAAAAGGGATAATGTCTGTGTCACTATCAGATTCCCAAGGCCCATCATGGGGCCAGGCATACAGTAGGTACTCAATAAATGTGCAATGTGTGAATAAAGAGTGAGGAGATCTGTGGTGGGGGCAAGGGATCTGCCTATGTAGCAGATCTGAGATGAAAGCCAAGTCCCTCCAGACGGCTCAACAATGACCCATCATTATCAATAAACACAGCCCCCCACAGCATATGGGCCTCTGGCTGGGCCAAAGGCGTTTCCCCAAGTGACCTGTCCATTGGTCAATCAACAGACATCTAATTCACTCATTCGTTCATTCAGCAAGTCAGTGCTGAGCATCTGCTGTGTGCTAATAATGATCCCCCAAATGGGTACGGTCCCAGCCCTTAAGGGTCTCACTCTGCAGCAGCTCAGACCCCTAGGCAGGAACAGCAAGGCAGAGGAAGTGCTTCCCGTGGGCGGGGAGAAGGAAGCTCAGGTTTCCTGGAGAAAACCCTCCCTGTGCTCTGAGCCATAGGTTGGGATGATTCAGCAAAAGCTCCCAGGGATTGGGAGGAACAGGAGACAGCAGGCGCCAGGGCTTCTCCTTCCAGACGCCTCCCCAGGGCTGCCTACCACACTTACCAGGGCCGGTCACTTGCCCAGAGCTTCACAAGCCTGAGGGGAAGGGGAGCATTATGCCCATTTCACAGATGGAGAAACTGAGGTCTGGGGATCCCCACCAGCTGCACAAGAACTGCATTCAGGCCAAAATGGGGCAGGAAGTCTCCTGTCTATGTGCCTGCCCCCCATCCCAGGTCCCACAGCGGCGCAGCTCACCCCACTTGGTTCCTACCTCACCCCAATCTTATTTCCCTCAGTGGTGATTTCACTGTTACTACCGCTGACATCACCCCCATTACGGCCATTTGCTGGACACTTATTCCTCACAAACCTCACATGAGAGTACTTTGCAAAGTGTTAACTCCTGACATGCTCATCAGGCCATTGTTACCCGCACTCTGCAGCTGGGGAAATTGAGGTCCAGAGAGGGGAAGTAGTACAACTAGAAAATGCTAGACGCAGGGTCGAAGCTCAGGAGATCTATTTCCAGAACCTGTGTTCCTAACCATCACCTTAACACAACTAATTGAAGAACCCAGGGCTGAGAGAGGTTAAGGGCTTTGCCTAAAGTCACACAGCAAGGAAGGATTAAAGTTAGAATTCAAACTCGTCTGGGCCCCCAGTGCCCCACACTGCAACCTCTGGAGTTTCACACGGCTGGGTAAGGAGGCACAGGAAGAAATGGGCTGTTTCTGCAGGGTGCCCCCCACCCTCTGAGCACACCCAGGCTCACCATCCTGGGTGGCAGCTGAATAATTCAGACTCCGGCTCCAGCCCACCGCTACTGGGTCCTGGGTTTATTTTTATCCCAGGTTCAGCCACAGCTCTTAACAGAAATAAACCCTGCTGTCTTCCTCCTGTTGCCTTCACATCAACTCCCAACTTGCCTGCATGTGCGCCCAGCTCCCCACTCCATGGGGATAGAAAGCAGAGGATGGTCCATGTGTTGTGGGGGGTTCACAGAAAGCCACAAACTCTATGACCCACACAGATGGAGAGGAGAGAGATGAGGACTACCATATGCTATAAATACAGTGTCCTACAAATACCCCCCAGAGCCACCACCCTAGCTGGAACGCACGTCTTAGGGCAAGGCAGCCAGGACACGCACAGAGCAGAGAGAAAACGAATCTGAGCTGGCTTGGGGAACGGGCTCTCTTGCCCACCCTTTGTGGATCAGACTCTCTGGCTGCCATGGCCTCTCTCTTACCAGGGAGAAAAGAAAGACCGTGTTTATCTCCAGGGCTATGCTTCCCACCCAGCACAGGTAAAAGGGTAGTGTCAAAAGTCCTCCCTCTACACCCTGGGTGGTGGCAAAGGGGAACTGCTGGGGCCAGGTGTGTGAGGACACTGCCCCGTCTTCATGACGGTGGGTTTGTGTGTTGCTGTGGCATGGCTTACTGTGTGGTCTTGGGCAAGTTGCTGTCCTTCTCTGGACCCTGCTGAAAAGAGTCAGAGAAAAATAATGCCAACCCTTCCCAAAATCATGAGCATCCCAATGCAGAGCCTCAGGACAAGAAGGGGCCTTGGTCTCCTAGACCAACTGCCTCATTGCATAGATAGAGAAACTGAGGCCCAGAAAAGGAAGAGAGAACTGGGACTCAGGTCTCCTAAGACAAGCCCAGGGCTCTTTTGAGAAGATCTCGTTTCCCTCTCCTCAGTGCACCACAATGCACCAGTGCCGATGTGCTGGGGAGGAGGGAGGGCGGCCTCTTGGCTCCCGGCCACCCCCACAGAGGTGAGGCAGCAGGGAGATGAGGTGTCTGGAGGCCTGGAAGCTGGACACCCCAGCCTGGGCCTCTGCAGTGGTGCTGGCCCACACTGTTAAAACACAGACATATTCCACCCTCGACGGCAATGCTGCCCAAGGCCCCTCTGGCTCCCTTGAGAAGCCCCCACCTCCTCACAGTCCAGCTGGGAAAGGGTTCACACTCAACAAGGCAGGAGAACCCCAAGATCCCCTACTCCAGGGCCCAGCTGTGGTCCATTCTGACCAGTTAGTGCCAAAGTTCAATATTTAAAATATCACCCACGGCTGGGTCAGTGGCTCTTTATTTGAAGCAAATTCTCTCACCTTCATCCTTCATACTTGAGGCTTCCCAGGTAGAAAAGTAAGGCAACTGCTTCCTCAAGGTCACCTGGCAAGCGAAGCCAGGACAAGAAAACAAGGGGGTTTTGAGGATCAAACCCTTGGCACTAACCACTCTCCCCCTCTGCCTCCCATGTCCTGTCTGAGCAGGCTCGTGCCTTGGGCTTCCATGTCCCCGTTGGGCTCTGAGGAAGATGGCTAAGTGGCCCCTGCTTACATTCTAGGCTTGCCAGTCTCTGGGCTGATGTTTTATTCCTTCCATCTTCAAGAGCAAGTACCTAAAGATGAAATCCTTAGGGGTACAGAAGGTTGAAGTGGCCCCTGAGATAATAGCAAAGATGCTAAAAATAAGGGCATTCATTTCCAGAAAGGTAGATGTAATTAAATCAGAAAGCAAAGAGAAATCCTCTTTTGATGGGAAACAGATTAGCAGCAGAGGCATTTTAAAATTAAATGTGAGCTTTTGGATTTAGTTACAAGGGACCTCCGCTTCCCACTCACTAACAGGTTGGCACAGGCTTACCCCATCCGGATCTCAGAATAAGAAAGAAACTAGTGCAGGGGTATGGACATCTCTGGAAGGGATCTGGGGCTGGAGGCTGGGGACCCTTTCCCAGAATCTCAACAAGCCGCAGGCCCCTCTTTTCCTGCAATGAACCAGGTTCAGGGATGGAGTCGCCCCAGCTAGCCAGGATGCACATCCCCAAACAGACACTTACAGGTGACACCACCTGTGAAAATAGAGCCTTATCTGCTCCGTGGACAGCTGATCACTCCCTTCTGGTCTGCTTGGCCACCCTTTCCAAGCAAAATCTGACCCTTTTATGGCTCCTGAGTCTCTCATCTCAGGAAAGCTTGCAAAATACCACCACAATTAAATTACTCAGCTGTACCTGGAAGATGGGACAATCTAAGTCCTACCTAGCAAGCCTCAGCCAGTGTGCCCAGGCAAGGGTTAACCTCCCAGCCTCAGATGACCCTCCCCCAATCTGGACCAAGGTACCTCACCCACTAAATCAGAACACCCAGAGACTCTCCATGCCAGACTGGCTGGCCCCATGAAGGGTTAATTCACTCCCAGAACTGCCGGCTACTTTCAGCAGCTTCTGCTCCAAGGAAGAGGGCAAACTGCGCCGAACCACTATCTTGATCACATTGCCTAAAACATGAGCACATTCTACCCCCTCCTTGAGCACTGAGCAGAAATCTCATTTGGCTTTAGGATGCCACTTTGGCCACAAAACACTGCAGAATGTGGACAAACAACTGTGGTCATTTCCAGCATCGCTCCCCTCCAAACTATCCTTTCTACCATCAGCTCACGCATGCACATCACAATCTAGACTCCAATATCCCCAAGGCCATTTGCCCAACCAGGAAGAATACTGCTTACCGTGATGCCGAGGATTGCAGAGAAATGGGTGAGCCAAATTCTTGCCAACTCCTGCTTTCCTGGCCAGGTGGGAAGATGCTAAGTCTTGATGACTTGGTTTGAAAGCTTGGTGGAGGTGCCTGAAAGAAA
Organism: Pedetes capensis; assembly: GCA_007922755.1. Classification (NCBI taxonomy): domain Eukaryota; kingdom Metazoa; phylum Chordata; class Mammalia; order Rodentia; family Pedetidae; genus Pedetes; species Pedetes capensis. The sequence continues at coordinate 65,232 of VMDO01002717.1, read as the reverse complement.
ATTGTTCGTTTGACTCTCCTAGTCTTCCCAAAATAAAATCGACGTACTAGCACAAGCAAGCATGCATGTACGTACACACACACACACACACACACACACACACACACACACACACACACACACACACACGCTAAATCATGCAGGACCAATACAAAAAGAAATACCGCTGCCAAAAAGAGGAGAAACTCAGACCAGCCAGAGCAAGGGGGCAGACAGACTGGCTGGTTCAGACTGTCCTCCACATGGATAAATGCGAGCCCCTCTCTCACTCCCCCTCTCCAGTCTCTTCTCTCCCTCTCCCGTCTGTCCGCATCCGCTGCTGGCAGTAGACGAATCAATTGCTTTCCTAGTGCCTGATTCGGCTGTCACCACTACCGCAAAACCCACTGTGAGCCAGGGAGGGGCAGCAGCTTCCCGGTGCAGGGGAATCAAGGCTGCCTCCCACCCGTGATTTATGTGTGCGGTGCCTGGAGAAAGAGAGGTGAGAGGCCGGGAGTGGAGGTTGGGCGTCCCAGAAATCCCCGCTGGAGGAAATGGCAATCGGGATTGGCGGTCAGCACCGTGGACAGCGCTAAAATGCAGCAGGAGGGGCTGGGCAATTCGAACCTCCAGGCAGAGAAGTTAAGTTATTGGACGCTTGGAGCAGAGGAGGGGGAGGTCAGACGGCTCGGGGACGGGACTGCTGGACCTCATACAGTCCAGTTGGTGACAGCCTCCCTACTGCACACTTGTTCTAATAGTGTCCCCTACTCAGAGCAAAGGAGCTGGAACTTTACAGCCCTCTTTCTCTGCAACACTCAGATCTTCACTGCTCTGCTCTGATCAGAGAAGAGTTGGGTCTCCATATGAGGGTCTCCTCTTGGCTTCTCTACCCCTACCCTCAAAGCTCATACCACTTGCCTGTCCTCACCCATGTTGCTGCAGATTTCTGACCTGCATCTTGGGTTCTTTGGAATCCAGAGCAGGAAAGATGGAGCTTAGGAAACAGAAATGTCTAGGGACCAGGATGACTTAGTTAAATCTCCTCTTGACAGGCTTCTGGGAGCCAAGTGCAGCTTCCATGCCACCTTGGAAAAGTCATTTAATGTTCCAAAGTCCTGTCTGTAAAATGATGATATGACTACTTTATTTTCCTAAAGATTGGAAGGAAGAGGTTAAAAATCAACATCTCCCACATTTTGGCTTCTATGATTCTAGGATCTATAATTCAGGTGTTTTGACAGGTAAGTAAAGAAATTGACAGCCAGTCTGTCAATTAGCATGTACCAACCTTCGGCATGTGGTTTGCGGGGATAAAGCTGGGAAATTCTAGAAGTTCTAAATCAGACACATGAGCCTGTCACAAAGATCTGCCCCTCAAACCCAGACCAGACTTCTGAGGTAAATTCAATATATGGACAAGGACATAAAATCATTTAAGAGGGAAATATACAAAGAAGAATGGATTCCTATGGCTGCCAATATCCCAGATCGCAAGGGTGCTATTCCTGCTAGCTGTGGGAAAGTGATCACATTGGAGAAAAAATAGATCTTGAACACAGCCAGATCTCCTTCAAATTTCTCTTCAAAATGGGGGTGAACTGCTGCTGGGGACTCTCAGTTCCAGTGTGAGCTACTACAATTTCCACTTAATTCTCTCTTTGGGAGTTTTGGATTGAACTGCCAGGATCTTAGAGAATAATTAGGAGTTCATTTTATAGATGAGGTTGATGATGGTGGTGGTGATGGGGTGGTGGTGGCTGTAGGCATGATGGCAACGATTATGTGAATGGTGTTGACAATCATGATGGCGGTAGTGGTGATGATCATGATTATGGGGATGGTATTGGTGGCGATGATTATGGTGGTGGTGGTGGTGATCATGATGGTGATGGGTGTGGGTATGGTGTTGATAATGATTGTGGTGATGATGTTGAGGGTGGTGGTAATAATGAGGATAACAGCTATTGAGGGCCTACTATGTGCCAGACATCCTTCCAGGAGCTTTCTGTGTGTTATCTCCTTGAATCCTCACATGTACCTTTGAAGCGACTGTTATCATGTGCATTTTACAGATGAGGAAATCGAGGCTTAAGAAATTAAGTCCCTTGCTCGAGGTTACACAGTAAATGATAGTCATAACATTCAAACACAGGGCTGTGTGACTCTAGAACCCGTGTACCAGAATGTCTGACTCTCAAACTCAAATACATGAAAAAAATTTTTTTGGCAAGACCTCATCAAATATTTTCTGGGAAGGCTCTATGGTATAAGCACCTTCCCCTAACTTTACAGATAGAGAAAGTGAGAACCAGAGAGGGATACTGACTCGTCTATGTTCAAAGAGCTAGGAAGTAGCAGCACTAAGTATACAACGGAAGTCTGTCAGAATCCAGGACCTGTGCACTCATATCTAGAATGGTCCAGGCCACAGCGAGCCCTCAAAAGACACCTGAAGAGTCACCCAAGAAGCCCTAAAGACAAAAGTCTGATGGATGCTGGTGGTAGAATCAGAACCTATGTCACTCCCAGGCACCTTGGTTCCTAAATCCCAAGGGATTTCTCCTCTACCTAAAGCTTCCTGGCTTTTAGGCTGTCCTGGCTGGGTCTGTCACAAATACCACTCCCTCTAAGGGAAGGCAATAACCACCACCTGCCAGATGCCTGGACACCTACCACGTGTCCAGCAAGGTGCAAAGCACTTCACAATTGTCGTCTCTGGTCCTCCCATGAGGTGGGTGCTCTTGTCCAGCTTGAGATGAGAGACTAAGGCTCAGAGAGGAGACATGAAGCCTCCAAGCATAAATAGCCGGGGAGGGGGAGGGGGGTGGGGAGGTACAGGGATGAAAATCTCAGGTCTGTCTGATTCCAGAGCCTGTGTCCTTACCACCCTTGTCTCAAATTAGGCCCTCTCAGGGCCCCCATGGAAGAGAAAAGGAGGCCTGACCTGACCCCCAGCCTGGCTTCAACTAGAATAATTGAGCCTTTAGCTGTTTCTCCATAATGGGCATCTGCCCAAGCCTTCATTGAAACAAGGGCCTTGCAGCAAAATTAAAAAATAATGACATGGTTGAAATCAAGAGCTCTGTCCCTCCCTGGCTACTGTGCCCTCTAGGAACTAGCGCTGCCTCCTCAGGGAACTGGGGCCCATGTCCCTGGCTACTCTCTCCAGCCCCCTCTTCTGCCCTGGGTCTGCCTGGAGAACTCTTCATTCAGAGAAGCAGCAGCTGCTAGGAGCTTCACAGCACTGCAGCAGGCAGTGTCTCGAAATCAGACGCCTGCTCCAGGCTGAGCCTGCAGGGCGCAGCTGCTCCCCAAGGCTCCATTCAAAACTGGAGCATTGCAAAGAGGTTCCTTGGGGCCCTAGATCCAGCAAGCTGTCTTGTCCCACCCTTGCTCTGCTGAATAGCCTGTAAGGACTCTGCCACCCCCTAGGGTGGGCAATGACAGCGACTTGTGGCAGTGAGGGTTGAAACAAGCACAGCATCTCACTCCGCTCCGGGTTACGATCTCATCTTCACCACAGTCCTGCGACAAGACGGTAATGGCTTTATTTCCAGTTTATAAATGAGAAAACTGACACGCGGGAGTGCAGGGCAAACAGCCTGAGGCCTTTCAGTTTATAAGTGGTGGGAATGGAATGTGAGCCAAGACCCTCAGTTTATAACCCTTCTGCTCTATGGCATCGCTAATTATGATAGCCTCTCCTGGCAATTTTTGGTGCTCATTATGTGCCAGTTGCCAATTCTTTATCATGTCGGGGCCATGTGTGACTTACGACAGTGCAGTGAGGTGATGGAGCATTGTCTACCCTCTTAGAGGAGAGAAAACTAGATACGCCCTACATGGGATCAGGAGGCTTACCCTGGAGGACACAGCTAGCAGGGGCCAGGGGGAGAACCTGACCAGTTTGTGTCGGGTCCACGTCTCTTCTGGCTCTCCAGGCCATGGGTTCTGAGAGCGCCAAGAAAAAGAGAATGTTCCCATTGCCCTCCACAAGGTTGGCAGGGGCAATAATGGTGCCAAGAGATGCCCACATTCCAAGCCCCCCAGGCTGGAGACTATATTACCAAACTACCAGAGGATTTTGCAGCTGTAAGTTAAGGATCTTGAGAGAAACAATAACACTCATTTCTTTGGCTGGGTCAAGTGACTACAAGATCGGAAGAGGTGGTGATGGCAGTGTGGAGAGGGGTTGCTGGGGCTCTGTTGCGAGAGCTGGTTATGAAAACGGAGAGAAGGGCTACAAACCCAGAAATGTAGGTACCTCAAGGCCCTAGAGAAGGGCAGGGAAACGGATTCCCCTCTAGCGCCTCCAGCCTAGCTGATACCTCGATTGAGGGCTTCTGGCCACCAGAGCTGTAAGATAATAAATCTATGTTGTTTTAAGTCACTAAGCCTCTGGTTATTTGTTATAGCCACTACAAGCACCTAATATGGCAAGGGTTTCCCAGGTCACATGGGATAGTACAATGAGGAGCCCAGATCAAATCAGCCTCAGGAATCATGATGGAGCTCCCTCTTGGCCAAAAGACCCAGGGCTTTGACTGTACCACTCTCTGATCTGAACTTGGGGCATGTGTGTGTGTGGATGTGTGTGGATATGCGTGCCTGCAAAACAGGATCTACACATACAAGGGCTCAGGCTTGGAGTTTGAGTGCGCGCCGCTGTGCTCACTTCGTCCTCCTCCTCTCTTGCCCACCCCATCCTCCTTCACTTCCTCCTCCTCCTCTGACAGCCTCCCAAGAAATACTGTCATCAGGAACAGAAAGGGGATGAAATGTCACAGGGCAGCTCTTCAGGAACACAGCTCATCCCAGGGGACCAGTCAGAGCAGGTACATGAGGATTGCTGGTGCCTGGAGATTGGCCCATGTGCCCTGGCAGATCCTTCCCACCAGGAGAAGGAGCAAGTCTTGGGGAGCCTGTAAGCCCCCTTAGGAAACAGCAGGGTAACTGCTGAGGAGACAACGGAGCTGGGCGACACAAGCCTTCAAGCTCAATCAGCTGGCATTATTTGTTAATCAGTCAAATCTGCATTGCCGGGCAAGGTGCTGCCAGGGGAAGGAACTCGGACTTTCTTTCTGGTGCTCTGAGCTTGACTCCTGGCTCCTCCACTTACCAGCTGTGTGACCTTGGACATGCCACCTGCGTGCTCTTGTCCTCAGTCTCTTGGCTGAAAAGTGGGAGCACAGTACCTTCCCCACCTGCCTCCAGTGTGCCCAGGATGTTTTGTTGAGCTAATGGTTGCCAATGAGCAAGTTCCAAATAACAAATAACAGCTACCATTTATTAAGCACCTGCGATGTGCTGAGGGCTTAGCCTGATCCCTCCAGGAGCAAAGCCAAGAATCCAGCCCAAAGCCACAGTAGGTAATAGAACATGATAGCAATGGCAGACAGCATCATCTAACAGTTAAAAAGGCAGGTTTTAGAGCAAGACTGCCATGGTTCAAATCTGACTCCCGCAAACAAGTTAGGTGGCCTTGGGAAAGTTGCTAAGCTTCTCTGCACCTCCCTTTCCCATCTGTAGAGTGAATAATAGTACTTCCCCATGTGGGTACCACTAGGATTAGTTAATGTAAGTGAAAGCACTTTGAGAAGGGCCTGTATACATAACCTTCATGTACGATTGTTGCTGTTATGCCTGCACTATATATGGGGTCGGAGAGAAAGAGATCTCACTGTGTAGCCCTGGCTAGCCTTGAACTCACAATCCTCTTGCCTCAGCCTCCCACATGCTGGGATTATAGGCAGGAGTCACTAGGCTGGGCTCCTGTGATCATTCTTTATTATTGAACAGAAACATCTTCCAAAGAGTGACACACTCTGTCCTGAGATCCAAAAGACAGTGTCTGGCCTATAGATACATAGCTTTAAAATCTTTAGATGCTACATATTTAAAATGCATCAGAAAAATATTGTATTCCCATTTTCAGCTGACATCATGCTTTCATCTATGCAAATTTATCTCAGTCGATGTAATGTAGGGCAGAAATAAATTGATCTTCCCTTTTATTTCCAGCACCTTGATAAAATTATCTGCCCTGAAACCCACCTCCAAGGTGTGCTAGGTTTGCCTAAGTACCTCACCTCCCTCAGCAACTGTCTGTCTCAGCACCAGGCCTCCAGTGTACCAGCAAAGCCAGAAGGAGATCTGATGCTAAGAGAATAAAGGAAGCAGACAGGCTACTCACTCTCCAGGTCTATTGCTGGCATCTAACAAATAAATGACTCACACTTACTGAAGGCTGTCCTAGCCTGAGCTCCTACTGGGGCCGATGCCCCTCCACCTCTCCACCTGGCATTGTAACCAGCTCCCCTCCAGGCTGGGTCCCCCATAAACTCTGCTCAGACCTGTGCATCTCTGGGTTCCCAGGGCCTAAGACAAATCTGATGTTTTCTCAGTGTTGAATCAGTGAATTGGTCTCAGAATTTTTGATGCTGGTGTCCTTTATCCTTCCTGGAACCTCATGAAGGGGGTATCCAAGCGCCCCAAGTGGCATGAACAGTTTCCAGAAATGGGATATGTCAGTAGTTTGTGGGCTTCTGGAGGGAGTCCCAAGTCTTCAAGATGCTATCGGTAAGCAATCTGAGGAGGTTCTGGGCTGGATCACAACCCCAAAGAGCAACCCTGCAGAGAACCAGAGAGGGTGCGAGAGGCCGGGAAACCTGCCAGTTGGGTGAGGCTGGAGCGGAGCAGGGTGGAACTTGGACAAGTAGAAAGAAAAGAGTAGATTGAGGAAGAGCAGCTGGACAAACATGCCTGCCAGGCATTAGGGATGAGGGGCTGACATTGGCTGGAAGATTCTACGTTTTCTTTTCCTTGTTTCCATCTCTATTGAACCCACATTTTCAAAAGGAGCTTCAAGCCCTGAGGGATGAGAGCTTTGTAATGGAAGGACCCCAGGCCCTGAAAGACACAGTGTGGAGGGTCAGGAGACAGGGAGCTTGTTTCTGATTGGGTTTTTCAAAGCACTGGCCCAAGAGGATCCCCCTCCAGCCCTCTAATCTGTTTTTTTCCTAGAAATGAGCTAACCAGATTCCTCCACCTCAACCAGGACAGAGGTCTATGAAGATGGAAGGCCAGATCCCCAATTAGGGACTTAGATTCTCACCATGCACCCAGAATAACTGAGAGGGAGCTAGCTCTGAGTCCTAGCTCTTCCATGCACTGGCTGTGTAACCTTGGGCAAGTCACCTCACCTCCCTGAGCTTTTGTACTACCATCTGTAGAATGAGGGTAATAACAACAGCTACATCATTGGTTTGTTAGGCTGATTCAATGAGTAAAAGTATACAAAGGGTCTGCCACATACTAGGTGCCCAACATTAGCTACTAGTATTATTGCCTTCATTTCATTAGGGATTTTTTTTATTGTTACCCTGTACACTGGAGACACTGAGACAATGAGATTCCATTCCTCCAAGCTACAGGACAATGGCAGAGATAGGAAAGAGTCCCCAAATTACAGAGTGGTGTGACAGGAGCTATAAAGGAGCTGTGGGAGACCCGTATAGAGGACATTCATTCCTGTTACGAGAGGTGGGAAGAGATTAAATAAGGTTACCTCCACTGAGACCAGGGAAGCCTAGTCTGGACGGTGGGGAGCGGGTAGCCACGTGACCATCCCCTTACTGCCCTGGGCACTTCCCGCTCCCTCCTCCAGTACTTGCTCCAACATCTGGACAGCATGGTTCCTCCGAGGAGATTTCTCAACATCACACTTACGTAACCCTAATATGACATGACAGATACCCGGCAGGCTTAGGAAAGGAAGTGAGGAGCTCTTGCCACGATCCCCACTTGGCCAAGCCGGGCAGGCAGGGAAAAGATCGTGTTCGGAGATGGCAAGAGGCCACTTCCCCACAGCAGCTAGACAGTCAGATTCGCCCACCAGCAGGTGGGAGAGCACAGTGATGCCGTCTTTTGAAGCTCGATCAAGTGCTCTGTCCAAAATCTTAATTGTACATACCTGCATTTGACCCCGAGGCCTTGCCCAGAAATGAAACCTAAGGAAATAATTATCATCACTGCATCACTGATAATAATGACAAATTGGAGACAACCTAAATGTCCAATAATAGGGGGTCATTTAAGGAAATTGTGGTAAATGTCATAGGGGAGTAAAGTGGCATCGTACCGTGATGGCTTTGTTATAACACTGAAAAAATGTAATCCCCATGTTACAAAGAAAGTTATAGAACAGAATGGCTTGCTGTTTGCTAAATATGGTCCCTATTGAGAGAGAAATGCCATGTGCACCCCCTGCCCCTCCTTCAAGATCCCGGGCTGCCACTCCTTTATTCAGTCAACAAGCAAATGCTAAAGGGGGACCTACGTTCCAGATGCTGAGAACCAAGGATGCAAAACTGATACCATTCCTGTCCTTGCTAAGATGAGTGAAGACTTCCTCCAGGGAGACCTTCCTGACTACAATAGCTCTGAAGTTGCCCTTTTCTGATACCCGGCAGTCCCCAAGAATGTAGGAAAGGTGACAACAGCCAACTCCCAAGCTCTCAAGTAAGGTCTCTACATTCTGGATATTGTTTAACACTTGGAGCAACCCTGAAGGTGGGTGCCATAGCACATTCCTATAATCCCAGCAACTCAGGAAGTGGAGGCAGGAGAACCGAGAAGGCTCCCATGTTTGAGGCCAGAGACAGCTTATATAACCTAGTGAGACCATGTCTCAAAATAAAGAGTGAAAACAGGCTGGGGGTGTGGGTCAGTGGTACAGTGCTTGCAAAAAGCACGTCTGAGGCACTGGGTTCAACCTCCCACTGCCACCAAAATAAATAAGTAAATACTTAGAGCAACCCTTGAAAGTAGACCTTAAGATTGACTCCATGTCTCAGATGGGAAGACTAAGGCTCAGAGAAGGTTAGATATTCGTGCAAACAAGCAAACAAGCATGAATTTACTCCCTTCCAGCTCGGGAGGTTGGAGGTCCAGGATAAAGGTGTCAGGGGGCCACGCCTCTCTGCAGGCTCTGAGGAAGGCTCCATTCCAGGCCTCTCTCCTGGCCTTGGGTGGTGGCCAGTGGCCCTCCGTGAGCCTGGGCTGTGTCTGTAGGACTTAAGTCTGTCTCCAAGGCACGATGCCTGTCCCCTCTGTGTCTATGTCCATTTCTCTCTTTGCATAAGGACCCTAAACCTACTGGATAAAGGGCTCTAGACCAATGTGACCTCACCTTAGCCTAAGTAATTACATCTGCAGACACACTATGCCAAATAAGGTCACATTTGGAGGTTCTGGGAAGATATGGATTTAGGGGTGCACTGTTCATCCAGTACAGAGTGGGTGTGATGTGTCCAGAGCAATGGTCAGGGTGTGAGGCCCCTCTTCACCAACTAGCGGAGCAGCTGTGAGGAATCCTAACTTCTCCTGTCTCACCTTCCCCAGCTGTGGACCAGGTGGGGTGGTGGTAATGTTATTTGGAATCAATAGAGCTAACAGATATGCAAACACCTTTCAGCCTGCCAGGCTTTCTGAATCAGCTCCAGGAGAACGGGCCTCAAGGATGCCCAATACGGAGGGCTTCATGGCCCTGGGGCCAGCTGCTGTGCCCTCCAATCATCAGGCCAGGCCTCCCCTGGGCAGCAGGGGCAGGAAAGCAGGCCTCTTCCTGGAGGACAAGGGCCCCTCGGACAGGGACTTTGGTCTCTGGACTCTTCACATCTAGCTGAAATGTCTGTGGACAGCTGGGGAGGCCAGCACGCTCCACCCAGCCTCCCTTCCCTGTCCTCTCCCCCACACTTGCTCCCCTTCCTCCCACAGGCCTTTCTCTTAATCAGATCCCTGCACACTTACTCCTGTCTTGGTGTCTGCTTCCTGCAGGACCCAGACTAACACATTGTCCCAAAGGCCATCTGTTACCATTGCCTGCTCCTGATGGGGCTTTGAGTACAGCGCCCCTCCTCGATAGCCAGTCCTTGGGGCTGGGTGAGCTGAGGCCGCCCTCTACTCCAAGGGCCCAGGCCCAAGCCTACCCAACCCACCTACAGGTCACAACGACTGGTGCAAACAAAGGGTGAGAGACCCTGCGCAATCCAGTGAGATTCCTACCTGAATCTTCTTTTGGCATTTTTAGGAAAGAGGTCTATCTTGGGCTACAGGCAGAGCTCAGTGGTAGAGCAGTCATGCAAAGATACAGCTTTTCCACTGGCATCACTGAGCTAGTAGAAGGCATGCCTGGACCTGCTGAGGGGCATTGTTTCATCCTATAGCCTAAAGCTAAAGTCTACACCAAAGAGAGGGATGTGAGAAACTGACTCACATCATGTTCTGAGCACCTGGATCCAGCCATGCCTGAAGCCTGAAGCTCCTGGTTCCTGTACTTTTCCATGATATAAATCAATACATTCCTTTTTGTTTTTTTTTTTCTTTAGCCTATTTGAGTTGGGTGTTTCAAATTTTAAAAAATCATACATTTCCTGGCACCATTTCTTTAAAGTGACAGCCAAAGATGAGATTGCAGCTTCTGGAGGGGAAATACAAAGTCAAATAAGCATCAAGGATGGGCAAAATGGATCTTTTAATTCTGTATGAGATCTACTCTCAGGATGTCATATGAATTAAAAAGAAGGAACGACCAAAGCAGCATCAGTAGGAGCTGGTTTGGCTTCAGTCTGCTTTTTAAAGAAAGCCTCTCCACAATTAGGATTTCCAAATATAATCCCTCTCTCATTCGACAGCACCCAGTACCTAGACAGCTGCTTCTAAAAATAAGAGGGATGAAAATCTGTCTGTTTTCTGATGAATCACTAACACATTCCATCTCTGGCTCTTCTTATGTTTGGGGATAGAACTCAGAAGAAAGTGTTTCCCTCCTTCTAAAAACTTAAGATCCAGGGGAATTTCTATCCACATATTTCTCTCTTCTCTCTAGAAGTGGATTCTTTTTTGCAAATGCTATTGCCTCCCATCTGGAAGGGAAGCTGGTGTCAGATCTATAATATCAATTACAGTTGAGGATTATACTACAAGGCAAGAAAGGACCTTGGTGGTTCTTTGCTCAGAGAGAAACAAGAGGTGCAACCCAGCCAAGCCCGGATGAAACCTTTTCTCCCAGCTTGACATCAAAAGAACCCATCTTGCCAAGCAGGACTATAACATTTAGCAAACTGCAGCCTGCGCTGCATTTCTGTCTCCAGGCTCAATTCTTCCCCTTCAAAAATAAAAATAAATAAAGGGCTCATTTTCATCTGCCAGTATCGTTCATTCACGGTGGGGGGGGAAGCAAACTCCACCAGGCAATCAATCCCCCTTTCTGGAGGAAGGTGGCCGAAAAGAGGGTCTGTCTCACATCAGGCCCCTTCTGCCTCTCTTTCAGAGGCTTCTCCATTCCTGGCACGGCTTTGATGGCAAAGGCAAAAGCTATCTATGTGTTCTTTAAATAGATCTCTGCCCTGCCTGTCTTGACAGTTAACCGCCAAAGGATCCTAACGCACAGTGGCATCTCTGTTCGCAAAATCAAGGAAGTTTTCCATCAACTGACTTGCTCCTTTAGGAGGAGGAAAAGCAATCAGGCATTCAGCCACAAAGCCGACTTGGAGAGCTGAACCCCTAAACTGCACTGAGCAGATGCACAGGGATGAGAAGGACCCAAACCGATAATAACCAGAACATGATGGATCACAACGGCAGCTGGAGCCATGTCCTGTATTTCCTGAGTGCCTCATGCAAGCCTGGCTCAAGGTTGCTGCTTTCTATGCACGATCTCGCTGCATCCTCGGCGTCACTCTGAGAAGTAGGTTCTAATGTTCTCTCTGCAGAACTGGAGGAGTGTGGAAGATCGCTTGCAAAAATGGCCATAATTCTTCCTTTCCCTATCGTGGTGGCCATCACAGTGCAGTGTGACTTTGCAGCTCTGCTCATCAAGAGATGGAGTCAGTTTCTCCGCCCCTTGGATCAAGTTTGGCCTGGGCCCTGCTTTGGCCTATCAAATAACATGAGCCAGAGCTTTGAGAGGCTTTGCAGCTTCTGCACACATACACATTCCTCTGTTCTCACCACGCCCCCTTCGCTCTCCTCCTTGCCTCCACCATGACAGCAAGTCCACACTGGCTATCATCTGAGATAGAGCCCCCAAGTCCTCCCAGCCAATGCCATCCTGAACCAGCCAGCCCCCAGAGTCCACCCAAGTCATTGCAAGTTTATGGCAAGCTCTGCAAGATAAGTCAAGTTCCGCTCCAATCAGCATCACTGCCCAGCTGACCCACAGACTAGGGAGAAATAATGCGCATGCATTGTTAGATGCCAAGGGGGTTGTGGGTGTTTATGACACAGCATCATTGTACCAATAGATGCCTGATACAATGAAGATGTGACTTGCTAGTAGATTTCTTACTCGTAGCTTGAATACCATAGCTGATACTCTTTAAATATTGGTCCAGTGAGGTCTCTCTGATGCCACAGTCTAGTGTTTGGTCAATAAACTATATTGGAATGTATTTTTCTACCATAAGTTAGGTTCTTTCTTTCTAAAACCATAGTACCTGATTCCATAAATGCTTTCTTTTCTTTCCCCCCTCTGATTTCTACCTAGTTAGTTTAACTTAGCCTACATCTGTACCACTGTGGCATCTGATCCCGTCAGTCCTTGGAAGGTAAGCAGAGTTGGGCCTGGTTAGTATTTGAATGAGAGAGCGCCTGGGAACACCGGGTGCTGTAGGCTTGGGAGAAGGATCCAGCAACCCACTCCCCCAAAACAATCAGCCATTGAAAACCCTACGAATAGCAGAGAAGTACTGACAATACTGTTTCGCCTGTTGTATGTAAGGTCGCTGTGAGTCAGACACAGACTGGACGGCACCTAATGACAAGAACAATAACAATTTAACTTAATCCCTGGTTTGTTATAAAGTTCCTAGAGAAAAGCGGAAATGTAAATGATAAAACATGCATTTGACACAATTATAATCTGCCCCTGGAAAAAGACCATGCTTCAATTCAATCTTTTTCTTTTTCTATGTTAGATATGGCTAGATTCTCCCCTATCCTGTCCCATCTTTGATATCTACCTAAGTGGTAAACTTGTTGTTGTTGTTAGGTGCCGTAGAGTGGGTATCCAACTCATAGCGACCCTCATAGGGTTTTCAATGGCAGACTGTTTCGGGATTGCCTTGGCAGTGGATTGCCAGGTCCTTCTCCCAAAGTGGTAAAGTTAGGCCATTTATATTTATTATCATCACTGATATATTTGAATTTTATTCTGCCATCCTATTTTGTGATTTGTGTGCTCTCCTTTTTCCATGGCTCCTTTCTTTGCCTTTCCCATCTTCCACTCCTCCCCCTGCTAGTTTGGAAGTTATATCTTTTCTATTCTTTCAGCTGTTACCTTTCTTTTTGTAGCTTATATGACTTAATCTAAAATAAATTTCTCTATCCCCATCCAAAACAATATGAAGTTCTTAGAATAGCTTAATTCTAATCGGTCTCTACTGCCCTACACACCTAGTACTATTTTTCTATGTCTCTCACACAGTCACCCCTCTACCTCAGGGCCTAACACAGTGTCTGACACACAATATATGCACAATTCTTATTGGATGGACAAATACTTTTTTATTATTACACTTTGGACATATTCTTTTTTTCAAGACAGGGTCTTGCTATGTAGCCCAGGCTGGCCTCTAACTCGCAAAACTCCTGCCTCAGCCTCCTGAGTGCTGGGATTACAGGTGTGTACCACCACGCCCAGCTCATACTATGTTCTTATACACAACTTTATACGCCTCAAAAGACTTTCCCATTCACTAACCCCGGCTCTGCAGGTAAGCAGAGGAGGTGTTAAGGTGAGGAGAGGAGGCAGAGAAGTCCAGTGTGTTCAGATAGTCACAGCCCAAACAGAGGAAGGTCCAGAGAGGCAATCCAGGCCTCTGGGCTCTCAACCCGGCACTCTCCGCCAGCACATTGGCCGCTAGGAAAGGTTTAATGTTCTCTTTTCATAAACATCACATTCACAGTGAATCATCATAACACTTTATATGCCAGCAACAATCTGAAAACTTATCTCTGATACCTGCATTTATTCCAACCTCTGCCCTCATTAAAATATTCCCATTCAAAGTATTTACCTATTGATCCATCAATCTGTTTTTTCACAACCTGGCTTGTTCCTTTGTAGAACAGATGTTCTTTCCAGCTTCTCCGAATCTTTCACGTTGACAACACCTCTCTTGTGAAGAAGACTCCCTACTTGATCTTTCCTTTCCAGCAGCCTCAGCCCTCTCCCACCCACCTTCCTTTCCATCGTGGCCTGGTGGTAATGTAGGCAATAAAATGATTCTACCCATTGTCCCCAGGAAGTGAAGAAAGATTCTCTGGAATGCTGAATATAAACACCAACTTAAAAAAAATGTACCCCCGTCTTCTGCCAAGGGTTTTAATCTCTCTCTTCAGGAGATTAAGACATGGGAAAGTAGCAGCTGAAAACTCCTTTAATCTCCCCACGCAAATATGTTCTAGCAGCCTGTAAGTGACTTTTTTTTTTTTTTTTTTAAGATGACAGTGCTGAACGTGAGAGAAAATAAATAAACCCCATTTGGACTGGCAATCACCATGTCCAAGCTGAGGTCAGGTCTGGTGATGGAGAAAAAAAGAAAAAGATGTTTGGAGCCCCAGGGAACCAAGTCCACGTTCGTTACATTTTATTCCTTTTTCTACCTGCAAACCCTCGCCCTTCAACAAAGGGCCTTGCTCATTTCCTCCTCTCACAGCGGTTCCTATACAAGCCCACGAGAATGGTGCCCCCAAACGACAATACTCATAATAATCGCCAACAATTACTGAGTGCTTACCAAGCGCCAGTCGCTTATCCAAGTATTTGACACGTGAGCTTTGCATTGTGGAGACAAATTACCCCAGAGAGCAACTTCAGGAAGGAAGGATTGAGTCTGGCTCAGGGCTTAGGAGGCTTCAGTCCATGGCTACTGGCTCCATTGTTTCTGCCGTGAGGCAGACCATCATGGCGGAAGCTGGTGATGCAGCATGGCCGCTCCACCAAGGCAGCCAGGAAGCAGGAAGAGCAACAGGAAGGGGTCAGGGACGAGGTGTTATCTCTCTACCGCACACTTCCAGTGACCTACTTCCTCCAGCCAGGCCCCACTTCTTAAAGTTTCCAGAACTTTCTAAAATAGGGCCACCAGCTAGAGACCAGGTCTTTAACAAATGATCCTGTGGGAGCACTTCATATCTAAACCATAAGGACGCGTAGTAGAACACACGTGAGGCCTGCACCCGTCTGTGTGGCAGGCGCCATTGTTACAATGCCCATTTTACAGATGAAGGTGGCCAAGACCAGCCTAAGGGCTCAGGTGCAGCCTCCTCAGCACCAGCAGCAAGGCTTCGTCTCCCATGCGGGGGTCCAGGCCCTCCCAGGAGCTCAGCACAGTGGGGAGGGGACATTTCTGTTGCTGCAGTGAGAAGGCAGATGCTCCTGGCATTTAGAGGCTGGGACCAAGGAGGCTGAGAGCCCTGGGTGGGCAGGGCAGGCCTCACCCTGGGGAATGGTGGTGCCCGGTGTAACAGCACCCCCAGGTGGCCACGCCCTCAGATGCCCCTCCCAGGGGGCGTGTCCACACCTACTCCATCCCAATGGGAAGTGAAGCAGATGGGTGGCAGGCAGGGCAGGGGGAGGGATGAGTGGACTTGCATAAGAACATTTTCTCAGAGCACAGGACCAGAGGCAGAGGGAAAAGGGGACTAAGAAAGAGAGGGCGTGGGGGGGTTCCTTTTTTGTTTTATAGTGAGAGCAGAGAATGAGCAATCTTTCTAGAAAGTAGCTGCCATCACCGTAGGATACCCTTCCTCAGACTCTTTAAGATGCACACTAACAATGATGTTTTTACATCATCACCCAGAACTCACTCTCTCTCTCTCTTTCTCTCTCTCTCTCTCTCTCTCTCACACACACACACGTACACAAATGTGCTACCAAAGCAAGGGTCACAAAACACATACCCTTACTAGGGATTTTGTTCCTGCACATTTTCTATTCTATACTATGCTGATTTCACCCACCAAATTGATTCCCTAGCTGACTAAATAGGTCTCACTTCTCCATTTGAAAAACACAGCCAAAGACGTAACTAGAAGAGAGTATTTAAAAAAATAAAAACAATGTGATAATACATTGCACTGGTGAGCATGTGGGAAAATGAGCATTCGCAGACACTGTGAATAAGCATGAAAATGCAATCCCATTCGTGGGCCTTTTCAATGTACTTTGCTTTGACTCAGCCATTCTACCTCCAGGAATTACGAGCAGACATATTCACGTGTGTCTTCAAAGATGGATGTGAAAGTATACTGAAGGCAGCATTGTCTTTAGAGGCATAAGATGGGAACATATAAGTGTCCATTGATAGGAGACTGGATAAATGAATCACGGACAGGCTTATTCCAAAATACTAAGCCACTGTGAAGATAAATGAGGTGGGTCCATACAAACTAACTGGAACAAGGTCCAATATGTATCCTACAGAAAAAAACAGGGCCATAAGCTGACAATTGGTGAGGATGAATGATGAGTCCCCTTTCCTCCTGTCTGTGTTTGAATTTTTCCCTAATTAAAAATTGTAAAGGCAAGTGTCAGTGCTGCGGTCAGTTGCCAGCAATTATGGGTAAGTAGATTGGCTTTAAAAAGCAAAGCAGCAAGAGGACACTCGAGAGGCTGGAAGCAGGCAGAGTGTCTGGCCAAAGAGCCAAGGGACAGCTGAGGGAGGGAGCAGAGAACCTTAGGTCCTTTTCTGATCTTTCCATTTGCAGCTACACATACCTTTCATCTGTGTGCATAGGTGTAACTGAAAACAAGATACTGGTGCTCAGCGTGGAACGACATGAACTCATGCAGTGCTGACCCTGGGCCATGTGGCCACTGAACTTCAAGGCTACTTCCAGATCTCAAGTTCTAGAACCTGCCTCCCGATCTGTACATCCTTTCCTCCTCTCACTAAACAAGGAGAAATGCAACTCTGTCTGAAGTGGAAAGGACCCTCACAATACCCAAACATAACAAGCAAACCAGTTCAGTGAAAAGAGTTTGGTTCTCCCTGCAGCCCCCACACTGTCTCTGGGAGTTTCCAAATAACCAAGGGAAAAAGTGAACTGTGTTCAATTATAGCTCTCCCTCAACTTGCTGTCTCTTTGAATTGAGACAGAACAAAGACTGAGGCACGTGGAAGTCTAGTTACCCCCAGTTTATCCTGGTCACCATGGGAAGTCTGACTGGTTGGATTTCCTCACGTGAAGGAGGAGAGATTCATGAGCCAGTGCTCTGGCACTCGGTGTCTGTCTGAGAGAGGACAGTGCTTGACAAGGATCCTCGTCACAGGGGAGTTTGTAACAGGGCAAAACTGAAAATAGCCTCAATGTTCAGCAGTAGGAAAATGGCTAAATCAGTCACAACACAATTGCATCATGGAAAACCATGATGGAAAACCATGATGATATTCAGAAGTAGGGGAACTACATAAGTCCTAACACAGATAAAACCCAAAGACTTAACATGGGGTAGAAAAAGCAAGTTACAGGATAATATCATATTATTGTACCTTTGGAGAAAACACACATCCACAGAGCAATGCTATGTATAATCGCACCCCATGTAACACGACAAATTACATTGACGAAAGAGGTCCCGTGAGATTGTGCCACCTGGTAACATCCTAGCTGTCTTCCTTTGCATATGCACTCTGCCTGATGCTCACATGGCGATGAACTCACCTAAGGATGCCCTTCTCAGGATGTGCCCCTGTCACCAAATGACACAATAGTGTATCAGGCCACATGCATGGAAAATCACCCAGAAATATAAACCTTGAACATAAAACCAGCCCCTTCACAGGCTTGGAGGGGAGATGGTCAAAGAGGATGTTAGCTTTTTTTTGAAAAGTTTAACTTTTTAAGTAAATTTCTGTATTACTTATGTGATTAAAAATGATTTCAGAATATATCCTTCCCCCAAGGGCTCAGGCCTTATGGTCAATGACCCTCAGAGCTAGGTTCTAGGACCTGGCCTCCATCTAAGAGTTTTTGCTGCTAACAGTTCCCTATCTTAATATTGAAACCAACAACAACAATCTCCTTCTCAAGAGAGAACCAGGCAGGTCTTTCTGTCCCCGGACACCAGTGTGGAGGTAATGGATTTTTGCACCAAATATAACATGGTTAGATCCCAACAAGGTTACCTAAGACAATTCATTTCAAAGCCTCCCAACTGAAAGCAATATACAAATTAGCTTCCGCATCAGCTTTGGAAAGCTAATTTCACTATAGTGAAGAATTCAGTGGGGGGTTCTGGTGTCTTTTAAAGAAGAAAAGGGTTTGCTTCAAAGTGAGATGAAACTATTTTCTGGGGAAAGCTCATAATTATACTACAAGGATAATGTTTGCCTCGAAACCCAGTGCCTGACGGGATGAGCAAGAAGGAAGAAATTTGCCTCAAAGAGGTGCCAAGTTAAAATTTGCAAGAGAAACCATGAGAGGAAAATAACAAGATTAAAAGTTTCAGAAAGTGTGTTATAAGTTATCATAAGCGCTTGTTGTTTTTGTTGTTGGGTACTGTCAAGTCGGGTCCAACTCATAGCAACCCTATGTATAACAGAACATAATACTTGCTGTTGAGTTTGAAAAGGTTTCCCTGATTCCACATAATGATCTCCCCCCACCCCCCACCTTTTTTTTTTTTTTTGGCAGTTCTGGGGGTTGACCCCAAGGCCTCATTCTTGCATGCTTTGCAAGTGCTGTACCGCTGAGCTACACCCCCAGCCCTTTTTTTTTTTTTTTCACTGTTTTTTGTTTTGTTTGAAACAGGGTCTCCCTAAATTATGCAGACTGCTTCTGGTCTCGAACTTGTGATCCTCCTGCCTCTGCCTCCTGAGCTGCTGGGATTACAAGTATGTGCCACCACGCCTGGCTGTGATCTCCATTTTTATGGATGCTAATCTGAATGACTCTCTGCTCCTTGGAGTTGAATTACTTCCTGTGTGTGGCAGGCACTTGGATGAGTGAGGTGTGGTCCTGGCCCTGCCAAGGCTTATGGTCCCACTTGAAGGTGGTGATTTCAGTTCTTTCTTTCCTTTTCTTTCCTTTCCTTTCCTTTTCTTTTTTCTTTTTCAGTGCTGGGGGTTTGAGTCCAGGGCCTTTGCACATACTTTGCAAATGCTCTACCCACTCCCAGCCCCAGCCCCATTTTTGTGTTTTATCTTTAGACAGGATTTTCACCAAGTCATATAAGACTACCTCTAGCCTCAGACTTACAGTTCTCCTGCCTCCACCTCCCAAGTTACCGGGATTATAGGTGTGCACCATAGCACTCAGTTCAATTGTTTCTTAAAACAATATTTAGGGAAGGCTTATGTGGAAGGGCACCATGAGCAGTTCACTGAGCACTTGACATGCATCCATTTATTTCCTGCCAGGAGGTAGGTACATAATTAGCTTCATCTCACAAGTGAGGAGCCCAAGACTCAGATGCTGAAAGTCCCTTACACAAAATTAAAATGGACCAAGTGACAAAGCCAGGACCCCAGCTTGGGTCTGGAAGCCACTAAGAGCCTCAAATTGAGCTTCTTGCTCATACAACACAGCAGGACACTGTAGTCTTTAATTGTTTGCTCTTACCCTTGCTGTAGGCAAAAATAACATCAGGGGCCTTCCATAACTCCTCAGAATCAAACTTCAGAAAAGCTTGCCTTTATTTCTTCTGAAAAAACAAATTTTGGACATAAAAGAGTAATTATACACACATGCACACACACACACACACACCATTGAAACACCACTACTCTCCTACCACGTTCATGATCAATGTCTTTTGACTCCTCACAGACAAGCTCCTCTCTGAGCAGCTGGGACCAGGCAGACAAACAGTAGGGGTGTTTGATGAATGGAGAAAGTTCAGTGAATATAGAGTCTTCAGAAAAAGGTGACGTCTATCTCTCTCAAACCAGCAGTTTAAAATTCCTTGAAGGGCAAAACCCTTTGTAGCTCAGAAAGTTCTGCAGATCCAGTTTGTTTCTAATGGTCTGAAGGTTCCAATGCAACCCCCTCACAGATTGATGTCAGTCAGAAACTAACCAGAGAAACAGACAGCACTATACATATGCCAAAGAGATGAAATTTCATGGCAGAAATTGGTTATGTCAGGGGAGAAAAGGTTAAGAGCCAAGAGGGGATGGTGAGGACAGTCAGAGACTAGCCACAGCAAGAAACCACAATTGTCCCTAAGTCTGGATGGACAGAGAGAAGAGGAGGGATGATTAGAGCCCAGGGTCAGCGTCACAAGGCAAAATGAGAAGTGGAAAAGAAACGTGGCCATTGCAGAGGCAGATGCTCAAACTGGAAGAGGTCAGGTGGGTGGAGAGAAGTGGGGGACTTGGGGATGCCCCAGGTTCTCCCTGCTTTCTGCCTGCCAATCTCCTGCAGGGTCTCCCACCAGTCAGCAGAAGCCAGAGTGCCTGAGAAACTTGGCCCCAGGTGTTCTAACCCTCCCCATGGGAAAAGGACGCTGAAGGGAGATCAATGGATCTGAGGACAAACCCCAGGGCACCACACTCTGGCACTCACTCATGCATGCACACATTTATTCACTCAGTGAACATTTATTGAGTGCCCACCACGTCTTCAACACCAATGCCACCCAGATCTTCCCCTGGGGGAGAAGCATTTACAGTTGCGTGAATTGTGGGCTTGTGGTAGAGATGGCATACACCTTGAAGTAGGGGTCAGGGTGGGCTTAGAGTCACTTCCTGGGATGACGGCATTCAAGCTTCGTCTCTAAGGAAGAGATGATTTGCTGTGTGGAAAGCATCTGCTGTTTATATCTGCCCAGTATCCAACCCTATTGGGGAAGGACATTATCCCCACCCTCAGTCCTTATGGCATCCCAGGAGATGAACCCATGACCCAAACCTGTCCAATCGGCATATTCCATCTTCCAGACCACAGTGATTGGGCTGGGGAAGGACACCTGACCAACAGTGGTTCAATTACAGACAATCCCAGTTTCTCAGGAGCCCAAAATGAAAGGGAGCTCATTTTCCTCTGTAGCCACCACAGCTGGAAGTAAGCCTGAACTAATGATGGCCACCTTACCACTCGTAAAAATGAAAGTACTGAGGGAAGAAGCTGACACAAAAGGAAACTGATCTGAGAGAAAGAGAAAGTCCTGATGGTATCACTTCAGCCCCTAGATCCAGCCATACCTCAGGCCATAATAATAAATCCTTTGGTTATTTGAACAGATCGAATTTTCTTTTTTTTTTTTTCCTTTGGGTTTCTGTCACGTGCAATTTTCAGAGCCTTAACTAATAAGATGAGGGGTGGAGAGGACATAGAGTTTGCAAGGAGAAGCAGGAAAGAGGGGGGCACATTCAAGGGAGCACCAATACTTTGATGTGCCTGGGAGGTGGAATTTTGTAAAAGGGCAGATGAGTCTGGAAAGGTAGATGTGGACATAAAGAGCCTTGAGCCCTAGCAGTCAAGGCCAAGCTTCCTCCAGAGGTTCTCTAACTTTCTATTTTTACATCAGCATAGAATGAGTTTCCATCGCAGAGCATGGAGGGCAATGTCACATGGGCCTTGTATTTGGCCTCCGTCTTTCCCCTCAGAAGCCTATCCCAAATGTCCCATGCAGAACTAGCTGCTCCTTGACTCCTTCGCTACTTTAAACATGTTTGCAAACATTGCACCTCAGCCATGACCTGGTGTCAGTGAGTTGTTTGAGCACAGGGACCACCTGCATCCTCAGAGCCTCGGCCCAGGCCTGGCCTCAATACCTGCCAGAAGATGACACTGACCAGACACGTTAATCATGACTTCCTAAGCACATATCTCCTTTAACATCTGGGTAGCAACTTTTGTTCCAGCCAGGATCACATTGCATTGGGCTTAGTATTCTCCTGTGCCTAGCAAAGTACTTTGAACACAACTTTCTTTGAATTGAATTGAGTTTTCTATTTGTCATTGAATGCTTACTACCTGCCAGGTGCTGTGACATGGTCCTCCCAGGTAGGGAGGACCTCCTTTAAGTCTTACTACAAGGTAGCTCTTAGCCCCATTTTATAAATGAGGAAGCAGAGGCTCAGAGAGGCTATCAAGTTGCCCAGGTCACACAGCTAGTAGGCTGCAGAGGCAAGATTTCAATCTGGGTGTCTGCGACAGCAATTTTGGCTGCTGGATCCCCATGATAAAAAAGAGCGGTGAGGAGGCAGCGAGGGTCACATATCATCTTATTAACTACGGGTTCCAGCTCAGAGCCTCTCCAGGCTGGTCTATGGGCTGCAGCAGCTGCTGGACGGGAGCATGGACACTGCCCAGACTCTGACTGCTGGTCCAGCCTGGTGTGACTCAGCACCTAGAAGCATGTGGCTCCTTAAATAGCTCCTGCTGTCAGCTGGGTCCTAGGCTGAGCAACAAATGAGGTGGCTAGGAGGAAGCCGAGCGAGGTGTCCTGGGGTATGCCAGCTGCCGCCCTAAAGCAGGACAGGGGACTATGAGCCTGTCCAAGAGGAAAACGGGTGGGTGAGAGGCCCCACGGTGAAGCCCACCAGCCCCTGACATTGAAGGCTATGTTACCCCTTTGTCCACACCCTTCCTTCCAAACTGGCTTTTGGGGTTCAGGGCCAGGTCCCTCCACCAGGGTCCTGCAGCTCTGCAGAGTCACCACTTTATAAGGAGGACCAGGGTCGGGAGACTGAGGTTCAAATCCGAGTGTTGCCACCAAAGAGCTGCATGACCGTGGACAAGTCCTGCCCACTCCCAGGTTCTGTCTGTAAAATTGCTCTCGAATTACAAATGCTCAACAGGAGGCAGAGGACAGCCTGGTCACGCGCAACCAAGGATAAGTGACGTGTGGTCTGTCTATTCCAGGGACCAATAGCTCACCAGCAGCAGGGGCAACCGACATGCCCCAAAATGTAACCACCCGCAACAATTCAACAAGGTGGGGTGGGGAGCTGCCATCTGCATGTGTTAGGTGGCATTTAAATATTTATGGATGTCGCCATAGTCACCGAATCCCTCTGGAAGGACACACAAGTGCATGTGCAAGGAGAATTAGAGATTTTTTTTTGGTGGTACTAGAAATGGAACCCAGGACCTCATGCTTGCTAGGCAAGTGCTGTACCTCTTGCTCAGCCCTTTTTAAAATATTATCAGACAAGCTCTTCCTATGTTGCTCAGGTTGGCCTTCAACTTGCAATCCTTCTGCCCCAGCCTCCCAAGCAGCTGGGATCACAGCCATGCACCACCCATACCTGGCTTAAGATTGATTTTTTTACCTGATGCTACTTCAGGGGAGGGAGGTAATTTTTAATTGATTTTCTGTGTATATATTTAGGGGTACAATGAATGTTTTGATAGATGTTTACAATGTAGAATTAAATCAAGGTAATTAACATATCTATCACCTTGTCTACTTAGCATTTTTGTTGTGAATATTTAAAAGCTACTCTCTCAGCGATTTTGAAACAATATGTTATTATTAACTGTGGCCATCATGCTGGGGTAATAGATTACTAAAACTTATTCATCCTCTCATACTAAAACCTTGTACCTCTGACCAACATCTCCACACTCCCACTTCCCAAGGCCAGGCTGTTTGGTTGAATTTGCATTTTTTCCATTGCCTGCTTCTAAATCACTTTTTTTGGGGGGTGGGGGGGGAAGGTACTGGGGTTGAACCCAGGGCCTCTTGCATGCTTTACAAGCGCTGTACCACTGAGCTGCACCTGGCCCTTTTTTTTTTTTTTTTTTTTTTTTTACTTTTTGAGACAGGGTCTTGCTAAATTATGCAGACTACCTCTAGTCTCGAACTTGCGATCCTCCTGCCTCTGTCTCCCAAGTTGCTGGGATTATAGGCCTGCGCCACCGCACCCACCCAACTTCTAAATCACTTTCTAAAGCAGTGACAATAATCATGCAAACGTGTGCAGTAGAGAGAAAGACAGGGCTACAGAAAGATATCTAAACCAGGGCATGAACAATCCAGATCTATTTCCAGTGAGCACAGCTGAGTGACATTTGGCAAGCCCCCAGCCTCACGGAGCTTTGGTTTCTGCACTTCACCAACAGGATTCACTCATAGGTAGGAAGCACCACATTACTGTCCTCATGGCTTGGTAGGAAGATCTGATATGGAAGAATTTGGAAAAGAACACGTCACACATCTAAAAAGTGCGCCATGCTAATAAAATTCTCTGACACCTATAAAACAAGGGCTGGGTTTTAGTTCAGTTGGTTGAGTGCTGCTCCACACAGTATCGAGTTGGATCTGACCCGAGGTACGTAATGACAAATGACAAGAACTGGGTTGAAAACTAGGTTTCAAAAATATCAGCTATGTTTTACTTGCCAGGTTACCAAAAACTTGTGTAATCTGTGACACATCCTTAAGTGGCCTCTAACAGTTTCAAATTGCCTTGAGTTTATCCTTATTATACTTAGCTGACAGGGTGTTGGGTGAAGGTACTAACCTGATTCACATTACCAACTGTGACATAGGCTTATTTGAAGGTTAGACTCAGATACCGTGGCACCATCTTGGTGTATTGTAAAGAAGCATTAGGTATCGTTCTGTGCTTATAAGGAGCATTGCTTTGGAACTTGAACATTGGAATTACACATGGGTCACGAGTTAAATAAGCATTAAAAAACACATGATGTCAAAAGATCTTAGGAAGCTACATCACTAGCTGTCCTAGACCATGGGTTAGACAGCACTTCATGGTACTTTCAATCACATGAACACTGGTTTGGACCACACAGAAATGGATGGAAAGCCCACATTGGTCATTTGTTAGCAACACAAATACCCAAAGTCTCCTTTATTGGTAAAATGGTGGTAGGGATCATTCACAAGGATATTATGAAAGTCCAGTGATAGAAAAATGTGAAGCATTCAGCATAGTCTGTTCAAAGACTGAGTCCTCAGTGGAGCCGGGGTTTAGCTCAATTGGTAGAGTGCTGCTCTGAGCTCTCTGAGGCCCTAGGTTCAATCCCCAGCACCATAAAAGTGGGAGAAGGACCTGGCAGCCCACTCCTAAAACAATTCCCAAACAATCAGCCATTGAAAACCCTATGAACAGCAGAGAAGCATTGACATAGTACCAGGCATGGCACAGTGTTGGAGAATGTTTCGTTCCATTGTACATGGGGTCACTGTGAGTCAGACCCAACTCAGTGACACCTAACAACAACAAGAAGTGTTCAGTAGTAGAGTTTTTCTTTTAAGCTTTCTGCACTGCTATACCACAAGCCATTTTGCTTTGAGGACCTCAGGGCCACACAAACGATGCACGGAAACCCCACCTCTGGATGGAAATGAGTTTCCTTTCTATCTTAAGAGGATTCCCTAGCAAACAGAGCCTGGCAAAAGCGTTATATGGTGACCGTGGATTGGGGAATGTGACAGCAGGAGGCAGGAGTGAGGAGGAGGGAGGGAGGCAATAGGAAGTGCCTTGTGGGGCTCCTGCAGGACTGGGAAGGGTAGGTTGCTTGGGATCACAGATGTCTTCTGAGAAGCTGCATCTTTGAACCATCTGCCTGTGGGTGGGAAAAATGTATCCACCAGTGCTCATGAGATCCTGAGGAAAGATCCCATACTTCTGGATTTCCCACAGCAGGGTAAAAACTAGGTTTCACAGTGCCTCAGGCCCCAGGGGAACAGAAAAATTCCAGGCACTGGGGGGAGGCCCACAGCACAGGCTGCCCGGGTGAGGATGACAGTGGGAGGGATAAAGGAAGCTGCCCTCTGAGACCATGAGAACGGCGCATCCTCTTGCTGCTTCTATGAGGGCCAGATAATGAGGTAATGAGCTAGGCGGATGTGTCTTCCAGCAGGTGAGCGCCCCGAATTGCCATCTCCTGCTCACGACAGGATGTCAACCTGCCTCCTGCCCCATCTGGTGTCTCACACATACACAGCCACCCCAGCCCCCACAGCAGAGATCAGTGACAGTCCTCCACTCCCAACAAATGTCCTGCTGGGACTGTGAGAGGCCCCTGCATATTTTCAGCTCTTTGCTGCTCCCTCAACCCTTGGCATCTCAGGCCCTTGCAGGGCTGTCTATGAGGACTGGCATCTAAATGGGAGATTCTGAGCTTTGCGTCTAAGGCCACAGCCAGGCCAAAACTATTCTTGCTTCTGCAGAGTTTTGTTTGAGACATGGAGCCCTGATATTCAGCACCCCCTGTTTAAATCATTTCATTTCATTTCTGAAGTCATTCAGCAAATATGTATTGAGTGAATCAATAAGAAAAAGACAATCTAACGGGAGAATGGCTGGAGGATAATGAATAAGGAACAGACAGCTCATGGAAAGGAATACCCAGGAGGTTCTTATGCATTTGAGAAGAGTCTCAATCTCTCCCAAATAAGAGAAAAGCAAATTAAAACTATACCAAGGTACCCTTTTCCCCATCCAATGGGCACAAATCCAAAAGGGTAATAATATACTTCACTGGCAAGGCTGTGGGGAAATAGATACTTTCAATGCCATTGGTAGGAGTGTTCCTCGGGAATGTAATCTGATAATGTTAATCAAGATTATGGGTGCACATGATGCTTGACATGGCAGTTCTCCTTCTGGGGATTTATCCTACAGAGATGTTTAGACTTATGCAAAAATGATGTATATACAAGGTAATTCACTGCAGAATTATGAGCTAAATATTGGGGATGACCTAGATGCCTTTGAATAGGAGGTAAGTATGTCCAAC
Source organism: Pedetes capensis (assembly GCA_007922755.1). Classification (NCBI taxonomy): domain Eukaryota; kingdom Metazoa; phylum Chordata; class Mammalia; order Rodentia; family Pedetidae; genus Pedetes; species Pedetes capensis. Next base: position 38,526 of record VMDO01002717.1, on the reverse strand, counting down.
GATGATATCCTATAGAGGTTTTTAAGCTAGAAAGAAATTCAGTGATCTAGAAAAATGTCCATGGTATATTGGCCAATAACAAAGCAAAGAGGGTGCGCTATTCCCACAACCACGCTGCCTAATGGTCCATTCCCAAAGCAACCATTCCATCTCACCCTCATGGATCTGAGACCCATTGGGGCTCTGCTGACATGTGTGGGCTCAACAGGGTAGTTCTGCTCTGGGTTGCAAGCTATGGGTTCTTCTTGAGTGTGTTTCACATTCAGGGCCAAGGTGAAGGAGCCACAGTGAAACAGGCTGTGCTCTTCCCATGGTAGATCATGGAGCTCAAGAAAGGAAAGCCTACCACACGAAAACATTGCAAGACTCTCACTCACATCAGACCAGCTAACCTCCTGCTTGCCAAAACAAGTCATACAACCAAGTCCAAAGTCAAGGGGCAAAGAAACATCTAGTCTCTAGGGGCCCCAGCACCAAGTCCAAAGTCAAGGGGCAAAGAAGCATCTAGTCACTAGGGGCCCCGGCAGGAGTATGAATGTAAAACACCACCAGAGGAGAGCAAAGAATAGAAGCAGTGACTCAGTGTCATTTTCAGTGATGTAAAACATTTGTGTGCACTGGTACGTATGTATGTTGTTGTTAGGTGCCCTCGAGACGGGTCCGACTCATAATGACCCCATGTTCAACAGAACGAAACACTCCCTGACACTGTGTCAGGCACATGATCTCTTTTACGTTTAAGCCCATTGTTGCAGACACTGTGTCAATCCATCTAGTCAGGTGTATATGTTCAAATTTACTTATCTTTGCATAAAGATAACCTGGGCTGGTGAGAAGTGAGTACTAGATGCATAGAGGACAAGTGAGGAGAAAGATGTGCACTGTTATACCTTTTGATACTTCTAAAATCCAGTGAATAGTTTACCTTTGCAAAGAAAAGAGGAGGAGGAGGGAGAGGAGGGAGAGGAGATGATAATAAACAATATGCCTACTACATGCCAGGGGCTAGGCTAGGAGCTAGGGAGAAAGCTATAAATATGACCAGCCCAATGGTTCCCCACAAGGTGCTAACAGTAAAATTCAGTGGCTTTTCAACCCTGGCTACAACCAGAACACCCTGGGAAGCTCTTAAAATATAGATATTATTTATATCACTGAAAGAAATGCTTTGCTATCTTTGCATGATTAGGTTTTTTTTTTCCTTCTCTGTTACTAAAAAGTATAAAACATATTTCCCCTTTTCATTTTTGTAGCCAGGAAACTCAGGGCCAAATCTGAAGCCCACCCAGAGCAACTCCTGAAATCCAGATTTCCTATACAAGTGTAGTCTTTTCCCTGAACTGAATTTCTACCCTTCTGTAATTTTTCATTGATCTAGAATCTTTATTTTGATGTTGGTTCATAGTTCACATTCTAATAAGGCATCTCAAATCTTTTATGATGTGGAGGAACTAAATTATCAAAATAATAATTAATAATAATAATGCCTCTGTTTATTTGCTTGGCACCTATTTTGCTCCAGGCACAATGATAGGTACTTTAGATGTTTTATGTCCAATTGGTTTTTCAAAAAACCTACAGGAGAGGCATCACTGGGCTCATTTCATAGATGATGAATGGAGGCTTAGAGGACTTAACAGCTTGTCTGGAGTCACACCACATTAAGTGGACAGGCTGGTGTATTAGTTTCCTACTGTTTCTGTAACAAATTACCACAGACTTGATGACTTAAACCTTTCAGCTCTGAAGATCAGAAGTCCAGAGGAACGGGTGGGGCTGCGCTGCCTCTGCAGGCCCCAGGCAGGATCATTTCCTGGCCTCTTGCAGCTTCTTGAGGCTGTCCTCATTCCTTGGCTCGTGGCAGCACCCACCTCTGGCCTCTGTTTCCAGGGTCCCATCTCCTTTTGCAGCTCCAAACCTGCTCCTTCCCTTGGGTAAAGACCCTTGTGGTTAGCTTGTCCTCCACCTTGGGAATCTGGGATAATCTTCCCATCCTGAAACCTTTAGCCTAATCCCATCTGTGACATCCCTTCTGCCACATAAGGAACCACATTCCCAGGTGCTGGGGATTAGGAGATGGACATCTTTGGGGGCCATTATTCAGCCAACTATAGCTGGAATTCAAACCCAGCCTCTCTAACCCACCCTGCTGTGTCCTCACTATCTTGGTGGTCTCGAAAAACCTGGGGTTTATTTCTGTGCAATCATTCACCTCAGGGCCTTTTGGGTCTACCAAGAGAGGAGTGTATATCTCTAGAGATCAGACATAAAGCAGGAAAATTGCTTATGCGGCCAGAGAAACCTTCCCCATTGCGAGTGGGAGCTGGCAGGGCGATTTGTAAGGCAGAACCTAAGACCTGGCTCCCATCACCTTCCTCTGTTAGCCAGTGGGGCTTCAGGAAGTGGCCTGCTTGGGTTTTCTGCACCATCTCTTTATTTTCTTTCTTGCTTCACCCACTGGAATCCTCGCTGCATGTTCATCACAGTATCCTGGAGCCCAAAAAAGCCCAGCCCTGAGCTGACATCCCATTGACCAATGCCAACCCCAAAGGTGCCCTGACAAAGCGGGTCAGATTTCACCTGCATACAAATTTGAAGAAGGGGGAGGGAACCAGTGAACTCCATCCAGAATCTTCCACCTTCAGGAGGATTTCACATGAAAGCTGAAGTCCCCCGTCAGGACAAGAGAAAGCTACTGTTTGCTCAGCTGGGGCCCTTCTGAGAACAGAGATTAAATCTCCTGAACATTCCACGTGAATCATTCCGAATCGATCGTGCTTAGACATCAATAACAATCTACCTTTCAGCTCTGAAAACTCGCCCACAAGGGCACAAAGATAGATGTACAAGTGTATGCACTACACGATTTGTAACAAAAAAAAAAACCCAAAAACTGGACATAATACAAATGTCCATCACAAAGGGACTGGGGAAACAAATGACCATACAGTCACAATGATGAAATGCGATATAGCTATTAAAAGAATGGGACAGATAGGGAAAGATGTCCAAGATACATTGCTTAAGTGAAAAATGCAAATGGCAGGAAATTTTATAAAGTATGGTCCTGTGCTTAAATAAATGTAAACTCATTTGATGATACACTTTAGGATCTGTATATATTTGCTATACATAACTCTTACCTTTATAAAGAAAATATATATATATATATACTGGCTCTTTAATCTTAAGGACAATTTTTTTTTCAAATTAGTTTTTTGCAATTAAGACTTGCCACCACATATAATGTAGCATTTTATGTTTTGCTGAAAGGCTAAGTCAAAGAAGGGGCTTGCCAGTGATGGCAATTTGAAAAGAAGACATAAAAGAGTAAACTATTAGCGTAGACATAGAAAATAAACACAGGAGATGTTTATTAATAGAAAAAAATAAATATAAATACATTTTGGACCTAGAAGTGAAATAATGGGGTGAGAGTAGAAGATGCAGAAATTAAATAATACAGTTCTATAATTGAATTTTTTCCTAGGGACACGTGTTACTTTAGTAACAGAAAACAAATTAAGGTTGAGAAAATCCTTTCTGTGAGCCATTCCTTCAGTGGGAAATAGTGAAGCCTCATTTTATATTCAGAAAAATGCGGGGCATTTGACATTTTGGCAAGTCAGAAAAATTAGACCTCATTTGTGTTTTTAAAATAGAATTTTGTTGTTTCTGATTCTCAAAGCAGCATGTACTCATTGTATAATTAAGCACCCAAATGACATTGAAATTTACCCCTGTGCCTACACTCTAAAGATAGCAGATCGGAATGTTGGGGTGTCTACCCTCTTCTTACCAAAACAGCATCCGTCTTCATATACTGCTTTAAAATCTGATTTTGTGCAATTAATATGTAAAAGGAAATTGTATGTCAATAACATTAAAATATACATCATCACTTTAACGAGTCTAATATCCTATACCTCAATAGCTGTACCATAATTAGTTGGACATTTATGGGGCTTTTTTGCCAATTTAAACAGCTGTGCCAAGAAAATTCTCATACATAATTTTTAGGCACTCCTTTGATTAAAGAGGATAAACTCTTAGGAGTGCAATTTGCTGAGTCGAGAAGTTTGCATGTCCTTAAGGCTTCTGATCCTATGACCACATTTTCTCTCCATAACAAGAGTAATAATTAGTATTAGCATTGATTGAGTATGGACTTGGTGACAGGCATTGCACCCTTCACCTTCTGAACAATCCACGGATGCTGGTGTCTCATTGTCCCTCACTTTGTAGATGGGTAAACTGAGACTCAGAAAGATATGTGATCTCTCCACGTGCACAGCTAGACCCTGGCAGAGCCAGGAATGCAACCCAGTCTGCTTCGGGAGGGCAAGTTCACAGTCACAGCATGGTGATGTCTGCCAGCACCATGACTTCCCGAATACTCTGATTTCAGCCACAAGCACAGGAGCAAGCCCTGCTCCTCCCTTCTCCTCCCTCATCCACACTGATTATTCTCCCTGAACTCTTGCAAAGCAGGTAGTTGCAAACAACAGAAAACTCCAACTGGATTGAGTAGTAAAGGGATTCATTGGCTCAAATACCCAGAAGTCCCACAAAGGTGACGGTCTTGCGGTCTCCATCTGCAGCACAATGGTGAAACCCAGGCTCAGGCTTGTTTCTTTTCCCTGACTTCTGCATCCATGGCTTTGTCTTCCACCTGACACGCCTTTGTGGGCTCAGGATGGTCCCCAGTCCCTCCCAAGTCCCACCACAGTAGGCAGGCTGACTTCTGAAGCCAGCTCAGAAGAAGGGAGACCCTTCCCAGCACCCTGCAGTTTCCCATTGGCCCAACTCATGCTTTATGCTCACCCAGAACCAATCACCCTGGCCAGGGGTGGGATTATGCTAATGAACTTGGGCCTGCACTCCATAGTCCCATCAGAGATCACAGAATAGGGAGAGATTCACTGAATCTAACAGGCATGGGATGAAAGGCAGCATGTCTGGCCAGAGATGTGCAGGAGGCCTCCTGGGGTCCTCTTTCTCTCTCACGGCTGGCGCTAATGCCCTCTACCATCCTTCTTGGCAGGGAGGGAGTTCAGGGATACAGATCCCTGGAGCACAACCTGAAGCCAAGCAAGAATGACTGTGGGTGGGTAACACCCAATGTCCCTTACCCCTCCATGGGACAACTGTGTATTCTACAGGGGCTCCCACAGTTGCCTGCTGGGCTCAGCTCCAGTGGCCCACACTAGGAACTGGCCAGGTTACCACCTCCCAACCCTAACCTGAGCTTGGAGACTCACTCTTTGTTGGCTCCTTTCTTCCCTGCCCCCTCTCTTCCCCCCCCTCCCCCCTCCCTCCTTTTCTTCGTGTGTGTGTGTGTGTGTGTGTGTGTGTGTGTGTGTGTGTGTGTGTGTGGTTTTTTGACACCAGGTCTCACTATGTAGCCCAGGCTGCCCTGGAACGCATGGTCCTCTTGCCTCTGCCTTCCAAGTGCTGGGATTATGGGCGTGCGCCACTATATCCAGCTCTTTCTCTTCTCTTCTCCAACCTCTCTCTCCTCCCAGAGTTTCCTAGGTCAGTGATGCAGTCACAAAGCCCACTCCCTCATCGTCATTGCCTTGGCCTAGCGTAGATGCCCTCTGCAGAGAGGAATGTGCAGTGCTGTGGTGCGGACACTCACGCAGCAGCCCTCCCGGCTGAAGGACATCCTCTCCCTGCACGCTTCCTCTTTCACATCTGCATGAAGGAGAAAGAAGGCCCTCTTCCTTCGCAAGCCATGTCGCATGCACAATGACCTCAGTGGTGACCAGACCAGAATGAATTATTCAGCACCCCCCATGAGACTGCCCTGCAGATTCAGACATCTGGACTCCTTGGCAAGATCCCTTTAAGAAAAGGGCAGGAACTTGAAAGGTCGGCTCAGGGCATGGTGAAGTGGGGTTCTTCACATCTGTCTTTCTGGGGGTGCTCGCTATAAACAAACTATCAGTCTGGTTGAAAGATAAAAAAATAAGCCCTTTCTCAAAAGATTGACAGTCACTCATTTTTAAGTTCACTTCTAAAAGATGGAGCCTCTCCTTTCGTGGCTATTAATGGGATTTGTATAATTTATTTATTGATTTAATTAGGTGACTGATAGCTTTGCATGACTGGGCGCAGCATTGGCAAATGGCTAATTTCTATCAGGGAAAGATGTGTGAGCACCTTCGTTTCTGGGATGAGCCATAAACTAGGCAGATTTCTACCTTGGAAATGGCCCCTTTCAAAGGGAACAACCTCCGCAGTCTTTAAATTGGGCTGCAATTCCCCAAGTTGATATAGAAAAGGAACTGAAAGGTGACTGAGTTCAGCTGCCTCCTGTTATAGGTGAGAAAGCCGAAGCCCAGGCAGGGAAAATTCCCAGGCTCTAAGGTGACAGAGTGAGCTAGTGCAAAACCAAGGCAAGCGCCAGCATCCTGACTCCCAGGTCAGAGGTCATCCAGGCACCTCTGCCCACAGCCCAGAACACTGACAAAATAGACAAAATGTATTTCTGCTCCCAGTAGGCTGGGCAGGGGACTGTGAGATCCACTGGGTCAAAAGCAGGAAAAAAGCCCGGCTAAGCATAGCCTCGAAAATGCAACTTTCTCCCTTCTCTTACCCTCCCTCTATCTCTCCCTCTCTGTTACTCTCACTGCCCCTCTCTACTGACTCTGCCCAAAAAAGGAGATAATGCACAAAAGGTTAATTAGACTGAGGGAATCAAATGTTAATGCCTTTCAGCTCCAAGTAGGCAACAAATGGGTGAAGGCGGTAGAAGGTGCATCTACAGGAGTAGTGGGGAGTATGGCAAAATGAGAGCTTGTGCAAGAGGCACAATGTTGCCTCGCCAGCTGGGTCACTCTAGAGAGCCCATTCAATCAGTCCAGCAAGCACACTAAGCAATCACATGAGGGAGAAAAGGACACGAAGAGGGTAGGCCAGAGGCTATGAGCACATGGACCCAGATGCGGGAAATCAGACCTGGCCTGCTATGCATTCACTTAGCCATTCATTCAACAAGTACTTACCAAGCACTTGCTGTGCACCAGGCACTGTTCTAAAAGAAACTAATTCAATCAGTAAATAAGTCATTGTCATAGAAGTCCCAATAAAAGGCATCAGGAATGCAGGAATGTCTTAGTTCTTTAGGCTGCTATAACAAAATGCCATAAACTCGATGGCTTATAAACAACAGAAAGTTGTTTCTCACAGTTCTGGAGGCTGGGAAGTCCCAGACGGAAGTGCCAGCAGATTTGGTGTCTGGTGGGGGCTGCTTCCTGCTCTATAGACAGCCATCCTCCTGCTTGTGTTCACGGGGTGGGAGGAGCAAGCAAAGGCTGTGGCAGTGGGGAGGCTAGGGGAGGCTTGTGGTGGTTTGGGTAAAAGGCTCATGTGTTAAAGAGGAGGTCCCTAGCTGGTGGCACCAGTGAGAGGCAATTGGATCACAAGAGCCTTCCTTAGTTCTTTCATGGGTGGGTTAACCAATGAATGAATGAGTTGGGATGGAATGGGCTGTCAGGAGGTGGGGCCTGGTTGGAGGAAGTAGTCTCTGGGGTCTGCCTTTGAAGAGCGTCTCTTGTCCCTAGATCCTTCCTCTCTCCCTGCTTCCTGCCCACCGGGAGATGACAGCTTTGCTTCACCCCTTCCCCTCAGCCATGATGTACTGGTTCACCTTGGGCACCAAAGCCACGGGCAGACAGACCAGGTTCTGAAACCTCTGAAACGGTGGGCCAAAGTGAACCTTTGCTCCTTTAGGCTGATTTCTCTTGGGTATTTTGTCACAGTGACGCCAAGCTGACTGACATAAGCCTCTTTCATAAGGGTGATAATTCCACTGATTAGAGCCTCACCTCCATGACTTTGTTGTTGCTGTTAGGTGCCACTGAATGGGTCTGACTCATAGCAACCTGATGTACAATCGAATGAAACATTCCCCTACCCTGTGCCATGGCTGGCAATATGTCAGTGCTTGTCTGCTATTCATGGGGTTTTCAACAGCTGATTGTTTCAGGAGTGGGTTGCCAGGTCCTTATCCCATTTTTGCAGTGCTAAGGATCAAAGGGCCCAGGGCCTCAGAGAATGCAAAGTGGCATTCTGCCCAACTGAGCTAAACCCTAGCCCCTGTGACTTAATTTCCTCCCCCAAACCCCATTTCTAAATGCCATCACTTTAGGGATCAGGTTTTCAACACAGGAATGGGGGCTGGGATGCAACCTTCAGACCCTACTAAGCAGTACAGAAAGCCTTAAAGCTCCCTGATCATGAAGGTTAGGCTCCTCAGAGGCCAAGGTGCCATCTACACCTAGCCCCCCAGGGTGAGTCAGGTGGCCAGAGACCCAGCGATAGGCCAAGCCATCACTGCTCTGGAGGCGGAGCAGCATGGGCCCAGGCTGGGAGGGTGGAGGAAGGCAGCACTTTGGGGGCAGCTCCAGTAACTGAGCCTGTCTGGAACTCAGAGTGGGAGGTTGGGAGGGAGGGAGGTAATGAGAGGTGACAGAGAGACAGAAACTTGCAGAGAGGAGGGAGATGAAGGCAGTTAAACTGTCAGAACCAGTACCAGACAGAAGGAGCAGAGCAGAAAGTCCTGATGGGGACAATGTGACAATGACGGCAGAGCCGCCGCTTCCTGATTTCCACTGGGACAGATGCCCACGTTGGGAACCACTGGTACTCCTCCAGCTCCCAGCGACCCTCCTGTACAGGAAGGATGTCATTAACTAGCCTGCGAGTGGCCCTGGGCCTGGCTCGGCAGAGCCAGTGCTGAGGTTTTTTCCTTTGACTCTGGGGTATGGGCTGAGCGACGCGGGGCAGAATGGCATCGGTGGGCTGGAGCACTATACCCTCCCCGTCGCCAGCTGGGGGCTGCAGGGTCTCAGTTTCTTCATTTGTAGCAGAAGTGCGTACTTCCCTCTTCAGACAGCCCATCCGGGCACTGATCAAAGTTTGAGACCCTGTATTTACGTGTGATGATGTTTGATCTACGTTTGCCACAGAAGAACTCAAGAGCAGGTCATGACCACCTCGTGTATGGATGAACGTACAGTAGGTGTTCAAGGGCATTCACTTGTCACATGAAAAGAGGGCAGGGGGTGGGGATGAAGAAAGACAGAAGGAGGAAGAGAGAAAAGGAAGAAAGCACTGAGAGAAGGAAAAATGCTAAACACACGTGCTAAGCACGGTATCAAAGAAGAACAGACTGAAGGCCATTTGACCTTATCCGGATTCACTTTAGAAAGAGAATGTGGGGAGGTGGGTCTGAAATGACCTTCTTGGGTTTCTCTGGAGAAGCACATCAACCCTTGTGCTTCCAGAAGAGACACCCACCTTCCATAACTGTGTGCGGACGCAAGGGATACAGGCAGACAGTGTGGGCAGTGCCAGGAAGCCAGAGAGTGGGTGGCCCCTCTCGACAGCCCATTTTCCTCCAGGCCCCTGGCTCCCTGTGGTTATTGGAATCATCCCAAGCTCCCCCAGGACCTAGCGAGGGTCCCTAAAAGTTTCCAAACACTCACTCCTGGCTCTCCTGCCTGAGGGCAGAAGCCTGGGAACTTGCTCCTTTGTAGCTAACACTGAAGATTTCCAGGCATTTGAAGGTTTTGGGTTTTCAGAGTGAAAAGGTGAGCTGAATTCATGGTGGGAACAAATGAGCAGGTACTAGCTCACCTGGCAAAAATGACAGGTGGGAGGTGGTTATACATAGACAGCAACAGATCCATGAGGCTGGTCAGTAAGCATAAATGTGAGTAAATGAATAAAGTGGTGTTGGGGAGAGGTTCTAAGACAGCCATGAAATGTAAAAGGAGTGAGAGCGTTCGAAAACCCTCCATGGATGCTAAAACTAACTGGTAAGAGGTTGGTGGGGAGCAAGATACTTACTGGACCCAAAGTATCTCCTGCAGATTGCTTATTCATTACAAAGGGGGCTATTGTGACTTTGCAATGAAGAAACCTGTTAACCAGAAGCGATCAGCCTCACCAGGAAAAAAACAAGCCAGAGCAGGTGCCGCGGAATATGATGCACTGCGGAGAACACAATGATGCTTCTGCATTTACCCTGTCCAAAACACACAACCTGAGCCTAACCACAGTGGCACCAGGAAAGCGTGCATTGAAGGACCTTCTACAAAACAACAGGCCCAAATGTTCAAAGATTTTGAGGCCAAGGGACAAAGAAGAACTGAGAACTGTTCAAAGGCAGTTGAGGGGATATGAGGATGCCATGCAGAATCCTAGACTGGATCCAGGACAGAGAATAAAGAGGGTGTTACTCAGATAGGTGACAAAATTTGACAATGAGGCTGAAGGTTATGTGGAAAGTGGTATTAGAGATGTTACAATTCCTGCCTTTGAAAACTGAACCATGGCTATGAAAGAAAGTCCTTTTTTCCTGGGATACACATGCTGAACTCCACGCGGCTGTCATGTTGTGCTCTGGGGACTTGCATGTTGCTGTGATGCTGAAAGCCATGCCACCAGTAATTCACATATCAGCAGGGCCACCCATGGTAGACAGGTTTCAACTGAGCTTCCAGACTAAGACAGACTAGGGAGAAGGACCTGGCAGCCCACTCTTGAAATAATTAGCCACTGAAAACCCTATGAATAGCAGAGAAACATTGTCAAATATGGTGCCCAAAAATGAGCCACCCAAGCTGGAATTCATTCAAGAAACAACTAAGGAAGAGTTGCCTCCTCAAAGTAGAGTTGGCCTTAATGATGGGAATGGAGGAAAGCCCCTGGGACCTCCTTTTGCTGATGTGGCAATGACTCAAAATGAGAAAAAACACAGTGTCTGCAAACAATGGGCTCAAATATAAAAAGATTGTGCGCATGGCACAGTGTTGGATAGTGTTTCATTCTGATGTACATAAGGTCACTACGGGTTGGACCCAACTCAACAGCACCTAACAACAACATGTACTGAGATATCCAGAGGGGAAAACCCCAACTAAACCAGAAGGAGCCCAGCAAGAAAGACAGTGGGTAGAAAAGTTCCCGTCGAGTGGGTGGCTAAGGGAGCTCACAATGTAGACTGTTCAATTTTAACTCATTTTCCCTCTTCTTGAGCCCTGGTCCAGTCCAGCCACCCTCAAATCGTTGGTAAAAATCTTGCTCATACAACTTGCCTATGTCAGTGAATCTGAGGTCTAGGGAAGGTCTATGTTCAAAGCAAGACAGAGAGAAGACAACAAAGGAAGCCTCAGGAGGCTGGACTCCATCTAGCATCAATGCAGGTGTGACCAAAAGGAAAAAGACCCATGGAGAAACCCCGGGTATCCAGGAAGGCACTGGTCTTCCCTCACTGTGGGAATGTGTGTGTAAACCATTTGCATTTTTATTTTAGTGGGACCAGTAGTCCGGAAAGGGTGGAGGAATGCAAGATATCCAAATGACACAGAAGTGGCCCTTTTAGGCCTTGAACTTGAACACTCATAGTCAAGGTCTCACAATTGCGGTGCAGAACAGAGATCGGCCTGAATCTCTGCAGAACACTGCTATCAGCTACGTGTCTGCAAGACCGTCAATGAGCAAGCTAAAATTGGCCAACAATCACATATGATGACAACAGGCAATAGTGACAGAAGCTTTGATGAAAGATGGATTTATAAGATGAACTTATGTTTCACCATGACACAGGTTTGCAGGAGCCCCAAGCCATTTTGAAGGTGTGGCATTTTCTCTGCATCCACTTGGCTATGCCTGTTGGGAACGGGAACGGGCTTTCTTGCTCCGTGAAAGGGAGGAGAGAAGGGAGAGGTGGGGGCAAAAGCTGCTAGATGAAACCTCAGCTCTACTCAGTAGAGTACGTTTTCCTGGTGATAGTCATTGATATGCACATCAAGAACTAGTGCTTTTCGAGAGCATAAAACACAATAAGGCTCTGTGGCTAACTATAGAACTAATTATGCTGCTGAAATTATTATGGGAAACTCATGCCTAGGGTCTCCAAGCTGGGGAAACCATTTTTGTTATATGCCTGCAGCAGTTGCTGTTAGGTGCTGTTGAGCTGGTTAGACTTATATTGACCCTGTGTACAACAGAACAAAACACTCCCCAACACTGTGCCATGCCCTGCACTATGTCAGTGCTTCTCTGCTATACATAGAGTTTTCGATGGCTGATTGTTTCAGGATTGCTTCAGGAATGGACTGCCATGTCCTTCTCCCATTTTTGTGGTACTGAGGATCGAACCCAGGGCCTCAGAGAGTGCAAAGCATCGCTCTACCAACTGAGCTAAAGCCCAACCCATTATTATCCCCATTTTACAAGGAGGGAAATCAAGGCTCAGAGAAGTGAAGTCACTTGGCTGGTATTTCTGTAAGGATTGAATCAAGAAATCAAAAATCACTGGATATGATGGCATATGCCTCTAATCCCAGAGTGCAGAAGGTGGAAGTGGAAGGATTGTGAATTTGAAGGTAGCTTGGATTACATAGTAAAATCCTATCCGAAAGAAAAAAAAAAGAACAGAAACCACTTCAAGTATTTTCAACACAGAGAATTTAACGCACAAAATTGGTTTCACAGGCAAGAAGGGAGCTGAGGCAACAAGAAATGATAAGGCTGCCCTGAGGTTAGCAATGGAAGAAAGTGACCACTTCCTGGAGGCTGGAAGGGTGGAGGGAGGAGCCGGGGAGCACTGGGGCCGGGGTTGCCTGTTAGAAGCTTGATCCTTGGAAAAGTCAGCCAAGTTGCCAGAGACAGAAAGCAAAGGGGCAGGGGATACCTTGGTTCCTCTGATTCTCGACCTTCTGATTTTCCAGTCCATTGGCCAAACCCAGCAGGAAGCCAGCAGGGAGGCACAGCCTATAGGATGAGGCCCCCCATGATCTGAACAGGACAGGGGACAGGCATATAGGCCCAGGACCACCACAGCCTGTAAGTGGCATAGCCAAGTTTGAACCTAGGTCTTCTTGTAGAAACGGAATCACCCACAGAGCCTTTCCTGGAAGAACCCAGGAGCCAGCTCCAGATTTCTTCAGGGAGACATCTGTAGCCCCAGGTGGAAACAGGGTGGGCTCAGGTGGCCTTCCCAGACTGGCAGTGGTTCCTGTTAGGGTCAGACACAAGGCACCCGGGTCACTGCAGGCACCAGGGCTTAGTGATGTCTCCCTGTTTGACTTAAAGCAAAGGACTTCCCCTCTCGGAGCCTCAGTTTCCTCTTCTGGAAACTGGATGCTAGAAATAGGTAGAGTTGATTTAAAACTTAGAAAGCACCTGGTTCCTGTAGATGCTCAAGAAAACTGACCTTGTTCCTAGCTCTGCCATCAATAGCCTTATGTAACCTACGCATTTCTCATCTCACACATGGGATCATCTGTCACATAAGGTTGAAGGTCCTCACGGGAAGTCTTTGCTGGCAGAGAAGAAAGGCAAATCCTCAGGCGTCTTCAGAGATGTCCTGGGCATTCTCCCAACCTCCTGGGCTGTCAAACAAACCAGCTCAAGTTCACTTACAGTTATGAGCACCTGGGATCCTGCGAATTCCGTCCATTCTGGCCCCTCCTCCTTAATTCCTGCATTTCCTTCATGCAGGGACCCTCTTCTACTTTCCTAGGAAAGTTACTCCGTGGGCAGAAAAGAGAAATCCAAATGCCTAGGCAGCCAAGCCCAACCCTGGGGTGGAAGGCAGTGGAGGAAATGCGAGGCAATACTGGGATTAGGAAATCTGTGCTACAGTCACAGTTCAGCACAAAGTTGGCCTAATCGCTCTGCTTATGGGGGCACAGATTTGATTTGTTTAACAGGAAAACATCCTGTGAGTCATTTGCTCTTTGGGATTGCGCTGGAGGTAGTAGGGCCCCCAAACACCAACCCCACTCACCTTCTGGGGAGACCCTTCCCACTCCTCCACACCACACAGTTGAGGTGGCAGACCGTGGATCCATCTAGATGATGCCGTGCAAAGCATGGTCGAGAAAACGCCTGCTCTCTGCAGCCACCCCACCCTCAGCGAAGGCATGTGCTCAGAGCTTCTGAAGGTGACCTTATCTGGAAATTGCCTCTCCAGATGGCAGTAGCTAAGGTGAGGTCACCCGGGGGAGGGGTGACTGTGCAGTGCCTGTCTCCCAGAGGCCCAGCTAACCCAGGCCACACCTTTGACGCTGTGCGTGCAGGTGTGCAGGGTGGGGGTTCTGCTTGGCGTGTGTGCAGATGCATGTGTATGCTCAGGAGGGGTGTGCAACAGGTGGTAAGGCATGTGAGTGCAGGCATAGGCAGGAGGTACATGTCTGGACCCTGACCGTCCCCCAGAGGCCCATGTGATAAAGGCTTGGTCCCTGCGCTGCTGGAGATAGTGAACCCTTGAGAGGTGCAGCCTTGGAAGAGGTCCTTAACCATTCCAGCTGTGCCCCTGCAGGGGACAACAGACCTCCAGCGACTCCCTCTCCCTCCCTTGCTTCCTGGCCACCAGGGGAGTGGTTTTGCTCTGCCAGGTACTCCTGCCATGCAGTGTCGCCTTAATGCAGGCCCAAAGCCACAGGGCCAAGCAGTGATAGACAAGAACCTCCAAGGAAAGCCAAGTTGATTATCTTGGGTAATTTGCTATGGTGATGGAAAGCTAAACCAGCAGGGGGTTGCAGACTTGTGTGGTTGTGTGTCACATTGGGTGCGGGGGGGGGGGGGGGGGGGGGGGGGGGGGGGGGGGGGGAGCAGGTACATGCAGGTGTGGGGTGTACTGGTGTGCAGGGGTGTGTGTGACATGGTATGAGGACATTTGTATGTGCCACCTGGCTGCAGATCCCCCAGGGTGCCCACATCCTGGCTGACGAGTGCACAATACACAGGTCTGGTGATCTTGGCCCAACTCTGGTTCCCCCGGAGGGTCCTTCTAACTCCAGAGCTCCCTGTGGGGTCCGCAGAAGCAAGCCCTGGGCCCACACTGTGCCTCAACCTCTCTCTCTACCGGTCCCACTCCCTACCCCCCTACACAGGGTGGGTTCCTGGAGCTCTGCTTAATAAACATCTTGCACTGTCCCTCCTTCTCGGCGCTAGTGTCCTGGGGAAGCCAGCCTGAGGCACAGGCACCTCACTGAATTCTCTCCACAACCTGGGGAGAGAAATTATTCATCCCGTGTCACAGATGTGAAATCTGAGCCTCCAAAAGAGCATACCATGGGCAGATGGGGCTGGGATTTAGCTCAGTTGGTAGAGCGCTGCTCTGCAGTGTCTGAGGCCCCAAGTTCAATTCCCAGCGCCGCAAAATGGGAGAAGGATGTGGCAACCCACTCCCAAGGCAATCCCAAAACAGTCAGCCATTGAAAACCCTATGAGGGTTGCTATGAGTCAGACTCGACTGAACAGCACCTAACAACAATAACAACGGGCAGATGGGAAACTGGACCACCAGACGCAGTATGGTAGATTTTGGAGCCTGCCAGTTTAAACCTTTGCAAGTGAACATTTCCACCCTCCACCTCCAAACCGCGCCTCCACAGCCACTAGCCCTTGTGAACAGCCAGGGAAATAGCCAAGACCACCTGGCTCCCTAGACCTCGGCTCTGCTCATGGAGTCTCCCTGTGACCCACTGTAAACCACAAAGATGGATCAGCGGACTCTGAAGGTCATGGTTCGAGAAGAAGCCCTTGTTTGAGATCCAATCACCAGCAAGGTCACAGGGAAAGGAGTCGGAGCTGAGCTTAAAGGACGTTTAATCCAACATAGTTATCTGATCGAAGCCCTAAGCTGGGAAATGAACCCAAGGCTTTTCACAGCCTGCTGAAAGCCTGTCAAAATAATCAAGAAACACACAAGACATGGAGCTTCTTTGTAGATTTTTTTTTTTTTCACTTTTTATTTTCTGCCATCTCACTGGGCAAGAGAAGAGGAACAACAACAACAAAAAAGTACAAAGACTATACCCATTTGATTGAAATATTTGCTGTCTTTGGAACCCAAAGAAAACCTTTCTCTATAATTAAATGTCATTCTTCTAGAAGACTTAATTAGAAAGCCTTCAAGGGAGAAATCCCCCAAACGGATATGACATGATGCTAGGATCTAAGACTGTTAAATTAGACGGAAGGGAGGGAAGGGAGGTGGCCCTGAGCACACACCAGACAGAAGCCGGGAAGTGTGGAGGGCTCCTCAGCACAGCCGAGGTTGAAATACAGAAAACAGAAATCTTTCCCTGCCTCCTTGTTTCCTATGTGGTCTTCAAAATGCAGCCACAGGTGATTAAGCATTTACAAGATAGGCATTCCCTTTTAAATTTAATCGGAATAGAGAGCTGGACATTTATTGAAGTTCAAGTGCTGCAGAATAGGCCATTATGCTTTCTACTTGATTGGCATTTTTTAGTACACACGGGGGATAGATGCAATGATTGTCACATCGGACTGCCTAAGGTAGCAGGTGTGGAATCTTCAGAAAGACAGTGGGTGGATATTTTCACCTGCACTCCTCTCTGTCTTTCCTTCCTTCTATCCTTGCTTTCTCCCCACTTCATCCCTCCCTCTGTCTCTCTCTTTCTATGATTCACACACCATAAAATTAAATGAGCTACGGAACTTGGAGCTTCTCTTCCCCGAAGGATAAAACATTTCCTTATCCCTCTATCCACAACATTCAGCTTCCCAAAACACAACCAACTCCAGGTGGACTCCTGCATGGGAGGCTCTCTGCAGTAGCTGGGATGGCTCCGCTTGACTATTTTCTTGCAGGATATCACAGCAAATTCCATAGCAACATGGCACATCCTTCTGGTTTGGCCAATCACCAAGTGGATGGTAGCAGCCTGTGAAAGCTGATAAATTGCCGCCATCAGAGCACTCCGTTAGCCAGCCCAGAAACAAACCAGGCTGGTCTTGTTTCCCTCTCCAGTGACATGGGAAGGGAAATGGTCAGAGATGCAATTGCCACTGACCTTGGCTAATTGGCAGCCAGGTGTGAAGGGCTGGGCCACGTGTTCTCGCGACTTGCAGATAACATTGAAGCTCCCTATCATAAATTGGGGGGTCTTCAAAAGCAGGCAACAAAATGGAGTTTGGGTGCCACATGTTTACCAGGGGTGGACATTTGTGAAAGGATGTAGGGAAGTGGGCTGGGTGGAGAGAAGTGCTTGAGATGGGGGCCCTACAAAGCCCCCTCAGACCTCAGACAGGTCTGGACCAAATGCAGCCCACCAGAGCTGCCCTGCCCAGTGCTGGCAGGGCCAGGCCATTGGGCTCTTCCTTGGCTCAGCTTCAGATGCCAGCTTTCCAAGGAAAAGTGTGACTTGGTGAGGTGGCTTTCTGCTGCTATGCTGACCCTGAGGGCCTGGTGGCTAGAGATAGTCTGCCAGCAACACTTGCTCCTGCTGGACAGCACGTCTGTAGCCGCCTGGCCATGTCTGTGGGTTTCCTATAGCCACAACCTGGGTGGCTTAAACAGCCAAGCCCAAATGTCGGCAAGGTGGCTTCCTTCTGAGGGCTGTGAGGAAGGGATCCATGCCACGCCCCTGCCCTGGCTCCTGGTGGCTGCCAGCAATATGGTGCCCCTCAGTCTCTGTCTCTGCACCAACTCTGTCTCTGCCTTCATCTTCACACAGCCTTCTCCCCATGCGCGTGCCTCTGCCCAAATGCCCTCTTTTTATAAAGGAGCCATATTGGACCAGGGGCCTATCTTACTCCAAGATGACCTCCTCTGTACTAATTACATCAGCAACAAACCTGCTTCCAAATAAGGGCACATTCTGAGGATCAGGGATTAGGACTTTGAAGTGGCAATTTGGGACTAGCGGCTATAATTCAACCAGTAACATGCAGAAAGGCAAATAACATGACCAGAAAGGCAAATAATATGCCCAGGTTTGCATGTAAGTAGCAGGATCTCAGTTGAAAGCGAGCTCTTTTGACTTTTAAGCCAGTGCTGTGGGTCAAAGCCAGCTGGATTATGAGTTACACCTCAAGTCTGGCAAGGCAGTCTCTTCTACTCTTTGGTCATTGGTCATGGCAATTGGTCAGCACTTAGGACTTTAGTGAGTTTCCCTGCTCCGTACCAGGTGGGTGGTGAATTATTATTATCATTATTATTGTTGTTGTTATTATTATTATTATTTGTAGTACTGGGCAGGTTGAACCCAGGTCTTGCACATATTTTGCAAGTGCTCTACCACTAGGCTGCACCCCCAATCATTTTTTATTTTTATTTTTTATTGAGTCAGAGTCTCACTAAGTCATGCAGGCTGCCTCTGGCCTTGAACTCACAATCCTCCTGCCTCCACCACCCAAGTTGCTGGGATTCCATGCATGTGCCACCATGCCCTGTGGGTGGTGAATTTTAAGGAAAAATGCCAGGAAAGGCCTGGTGGTTAATGAACACCTCAAAGTCATTGTATTTTAAGCTTTGATGGTTTTCAGAACACTTAGGTTTCCTAATGCCAACTCCAAAGGCCACAAAAATGCACAAAACAAGTTTGCACCCAAGTTCGGGGAATTTATGTAATGCTCATCCACAATCACAAGGTGTCTATTACCCTTGCTATCAGGGCGAATAAAAAAAAAAAAAAGAAGAAGAAGAAACTTGAAAGGGAGTCCAGGAAGGTATGAAGACATGAAAGAGAAGTCCAAGCTGGGATCTGCCAACTTTGCCCCACAAATCGGGGGTAGGGTTCCCCACAGAAGGGCGGGCTCAGAAATCTAGGTGGAAACTAGTGATAACTTGTCCTGCTTCTACCATTGGTCATTCCTAATCCTGAGTTGTCACGGGAGGAATTTTCTGCTCCCCCCTCAAAGGGATCCCCCTGGCTGCTGGGAGGAGACCCACCAAAGGTCCTCCCCTTTGAACTTGAGTCTGAAGGAGAACCTGGCGCTTTGCATTTCCTCCTCTACACTGGGTCTATTTTATGTATGTGTGTGTTTTCATTTATTGAACTATTGGGCTGAGGTCTGGCTTCATGACAAACTATTATAGGGAAAGACACCGTCCTCCCAGGAGAAAAGTTAGTGGTTTCTGAGTCAGTGAAGACTTCTCTTCCCCCACCTTTTGGTTGTGAACCACAGAAAGCCTGATTCTCACACATTCTCAGAGGGACACGGGCCCGTAGGAAGGACAGCCTGTCTGTCACAAACATCGAAGCCTAATGAGCAAAGCTCTAATCAATCATAAATCCATTTCCAGGGCAAAGAGGCTTCTCATGTAGAAATGAGGAGGGAGGAGCGGAACGTTCCTCCGGACACTTTCTGCTCAGATGTCTTACAGCCCCTTTATTAAGTCCACTCATCAAATTATCACAGGCGGGGGTAGATTTCATCTCAAAAGAGTTTGGAAAGAGCAAGAGATATGCCACCATTTTTAAAAATCCATTTCAAGTCTACTTAATGAGAGGTTTTTTCCTTTTGTTAATGGAACTTGGAAATGCATGAAAATTGAAGGTATAAACTCATAGATGCAATGTGTTAAAAGCTCCACTCCCCTACTGCCATCCTGTCTTCATTTCTTTGGGTCATGTGTAATTTGAGATTACAACATTGAATGTGGCCATATCTCCAATGCAATTACCATTGCTATGGTGGGTCCCGGAAGTATGCGTTGCTGAGGTTAACACCTCTTGCCAATTAGTTGAGATCTCTCAATAAGGCAGACCACCCCTAGAAAAAGTTAAATACCTTATCTGATTCCTCCTGTGTACCGCAAAAGCCACTTAGGCATGGCAAGCTACTTTAATTTTTTTAATAAAAGGATATGATTTTGCTTACAATCGTTAGCTTAAGAATTTAAAAATATTTAACTATAACAAACACATTAAAGGGTTCTAATATATTCCCTGGAGTCTAGTATTTTCACAATCTGCCCTTCCATCTGTTTGCTTCCCTGAAATATCACTATCCTGTATGACTGCAGTTGTTTATTTCTTGCTGATCACTTTAAAGCTTAACACTTTCCATCCCAAAAGTCACATCTTTTCAGATCATCCACCACGAACCCATGCTAGGCATATGGGGAGAGTCACAGATGTCTTCAGGTCACTGAAGCCTGGGCAGAGTAACGAAACAGTAATTTTCATGGTGAATCATGTCGAGAGGAGACATCACATGACATCCATGCTCCTGGAAAAGTTTATTCTATTGAGAGGTTTTGCTTTCAGCTACAATTGACTGGGCATTTGATATGTACCAGACACTGCTGAGTGGCCTTTGTGCACCGTCTTGTTTAATCCTCACACTGACATCGAGATGTGGGAACCATTATTACACCCACTTGTCAGATGGATGGGAAACCAAAGCCCAAAGAGCTGCTATTTGCTCAAGTTATAATTAACCAACCGTAGAGCAGGGGGTTAAATCAAGATGGGTCTGACTCCATAACCCAAGCTCTGTGCACTGATAGATTGACCAATTGCCTCAGTTCTTCCTCCTTCCCTATGCCCATGCCCTTTGCCAGGGAACTTTGAGTTCTTCCTACAAAAGACAGAGTGTACTTCCTGCCCCTTGACTGGCTCAGTCATGAGATGTGATTTGGACAATGTGATATATGCAGAGATGGCTTGGAATGTGCTAGGACAGTTGGCCTTGCCTTCTTGAAATTCTGTCATTCACAGGGAAAAAACCATGCCTTGTGTGGGCCATTCATGCCAGGAAGAAGATAAGAGATACCTGGAACAGACCTATTCCAGCCAGCCTACAAGCTGGTGAGCAAAACTAAATGTTCATTTTATGCCACTGAGATGTTTGGGGGTGTTTATTACACAGCAATGTCTAACTGATACACATACCAGAGTTTACTGTCTCTTGCATATCACAGGGCTTCATTAAAAATAGGAAGAAAATCTCATTCTTTTAATGTAGGATTCACCACCAATATTTATCCAATGAAGAATTCAATGTCTATAAAATGTAGAAGATATTATCTGCTACGACATGACAGTTTGGCCCTATGGCATTCATCATCATGTCAAATGTCTAGCTTGATCATCTCACATGAAGCCTTTGACATTAAACTGCAGAATTTAGTCAGTTCCTCCTGAAATCTTCAAACACACACACACACATACACACACATACACACACACACACACACACACACACACAGATCTCCCTGCCAGTCACAGAGATAGTTGTCAATCTTAAACTTCAATCTGCTTTCCTGCCACTGAAAGAGATTCAAGAAACAACTTGATGGCTGAGGATGTAGCTCAGGGGTAAAAGTGCTTGCCTAGAATGTGCAAGGCACTGAGTTTGATTCCCAGCCCACCAAGAAAAAAAGGAAGGAAAGGAAAGGAAGACGGACAGACAACCTGAGTGCAGAATAAACCTGAAATGCATTGTGAGGACAGTAATTCTGACATTTCTTTTCTTCAGAGAATCTTTTGGTACAAAGAAGAGAAAGGAGAAAAAGGAAGACGTCTCAGGCTCAAAGGGAAGTTACTTCAGGGCAGAAAGAGTGCATGAAAGGAAGATGAATAAATATAGAGAAAGAAGGCAGTGGCAAGAGGCAGCCAGGAGGATGCAAGAACATTCTCAATTCAAGGGACTCCAGGGAAGTGTTTGATTCAAGTTACACAGAGGCTGAGGCTGCTGTTGACACAAGCTTCTGGACCAGTGTCTAGCCAGGCTTCCATGGGTGTGGCAAGAGACGTTCCTCCTCATAGACCGGAGGGCAGGTTGGCCAACCCCTCTCATATTCTCTGTTGTAACACCCTGCCCAATTGTTACAAGGTACCAGCCAACTGCCCCTAACTTGTTACATGTCCTTCTTGCATGTAGACCAATTGATATAAAAAAAGCTGTCAGTCACACACTTAATCCATATTTTGGGGAGACACTTAAAGACCAAATCCAGGGCTTCATACTTTCTAGGCAAGTGCTCTACCATGGAGCTAAATCCTCCACCTCTCATTCCATGAATCTTTATTGAATGTCTACTATGTGCCAGAGCTACAGTGGTAACCCACACAGACAAGGTCTCTGCCCTGACGAAGCATCAGCTTCATGGGGGAGACAATGAGCCAGGCTATTACACAGAGCCCAGTGCATGCCGTCCACAGTCGTACCGCCCTGGAGTCCTATCCTGTCAGATCTCGGAAGGTAGGCAGGGCCAGGCCTGATTAGTTCTTGGATAGGAGACCTTCAAAAGTAGGGGTGGAGGAATGGAGGAAGGAATTAGGGAAAAATATAGCCTTCAATAGTACACCCCCAAGACCCACTTCCTCCAACGAGACCCCATCTCTCCCTAATAGCCCATTAAGTCAGGAACCCATGAATGGATTCATCCATTGATGAAGTCAGAGCAGTCATGATCCCATCACCCCCCAAAAGCCCCACTTGGCTTGGGCACAAGGCTTCAGCATAGGAGCCTTGGTGGAGACATTTCAAATCCCAGCCTTAACCACCAAGAGCGTTCTAAATTGAGAGCAGTGCTGCATGCCTATTAAAATGACTAACAGCAATGACAGAATGATACCAGCAAGTGCTACAAGGAAATAGAGCAACTGGGACACTCATACCTTGCTGAGGGCGACGCAGGTGGTGGGGCCACTATGTAGAACAATTTGGTGATCTCAGATGAAGTTAAACCTATACTGGCCATTCAAGCCAGGAATCCCATTCCTAGCTATTTACCCAAATGAAATGAAAACCTGCCTTCCCACAAAACCCAGTACAAATGTGCATGGTTGTCCTTAGGTGCTGTTGAATCAGATCTGACTCACAGTGACCCTATGTACAACAGAACAAAATACTCCCTGACATGGGCCACACACACAATCTTTTTTTGTTTGAGCCCATTGTTGCAGCCACTGCATTTATTATCATTCTGAGTTGTGCTACATCAGCAAATGGAGGTTCCTGGGGCTTTATTCCATTCCCATCATTAAAGTCAACTCTACTTTGAGGAAGCAAGTCTTCCCCAGTCATTTCTTGAATGCCTCCTAGCCTGGGGGGGAGAGGGGCTCATTTTCCAGCACTGTATTTGACAGTGCTTCTCTGCTATTCATAGGGTTTTTAACAACTAATTGTTTCAGGAGTGGGCTGTTGGGTCCTTCTCCCTAGTCTGTCTTAGTCTGGAAGCTCAGCTGAAACCTGTTGGCCATGGGTGGCCCTACTGGTATCCAAGATACTAGGGGCATAGCTTTTAGCACCACAGCAACACACAAGCTCCATAGCACAACAAGCTGACAGACACAAATGTTCATAACTACTTAATTCATAAGTGCCCCAAACTAGAAACAACCAGAATGTCTCCACTATAGTTTGGGTCTTGAAGATTCCTCAAGAGCCCATGTGTTAAAGGCTGGGTTCCCATGGTGGCACTATTGTGAGGTGGTAGAAATCTTAAAAGGTAGAGCCTAATGAGAGGTCTTTAGGTCATTGGTATTTGCCCTCCAAGGGAATTATGGGACCTTGGTCTTTTCCCCTCTCTCTTCTGCTTCCTGGCCATGAGGTAAGCAGTTTTGCCCCACTATGCCCTCCTGCCATGATTTTCTGTCTCACCACAGGCTCAGAGCCACAGGACCAACCAATCATGGACTGTTTTCTCCAAAACTGTGAGCCAAAATAAATTTTGTATAAGTTCATTACCTCAGGTATTTGTTATAGCAATGGAAATCTGAGTAACACAGTCCTCCAACAGGAGAATGGATAAAAAAATGGTGGCACATCCATACAATGCTTTTCTGATTGATGAAAAGAAATGAATTACCTAGACATGCAACAACACAGATGTATCTCAAGTGCATTTTGCTAAGTGAAAGAAGCCAAGCTCAAAAGGCTGCATACAATAATATACACGATATTCCATTTATATGACAGTCTGAAAAAGGCAAAAGTATAAGGGTGAAGAACAGATGGGTGCCTGCCTGGGCTGGAGGCTGGGGGTGGGGGGAATGATATGGGGGAGCTTCAGAGTGGGAAGTGTTCTGGATCTTGACTGAGATAGTCATCCATGGCTGTGCATCTGTTAAAAATCATAGACTATATATCATAAAGGGTGAATTTTACTGTGTATAAATATAAAAATAAAAACAAAATTCACTGAGAATAGCTTCTCAATGATTATCCAGGGGTCTCAAACCCCTGGGCCATGGACCAGTATCAGTGTGAGAGGCAGGTGAGTGAGTGAAGCTTCATCTGTATTTGTACAATAAATGTAATGTGCTTGAATCATCCTGAAACCACCACCACCCCTAGGTCTATGAAAAAAGTTATTTTTCATGAAACCAGTCCCTGGTGCCACAAAGGTCAGGGACCACTGGATTATATCATTCAGAGATCCAAAATGTCTTAAGCCACTTCTAGGAACCTCTTCTAGATAATAGGGTTGCTTTTTAGGGCATTGCAGCATTAAACAGGAGCAAAAATACAAAGTATCTTCTACATAGTACATCCTGAGAACTGGTCTTTTAATTATTGTTTTAATCAATCTTTATCCTGGACAAGACTACAACTATGGGAGTTACTTGCCTGCCTTGTATTCTAGGTTATAGATTTCTACCAGACAGGTAATACCCTGTATTTATCTGTGCACATTACAATAACTTTTCATCAAATTGAAATGTTGTGAACAGAGACTCCTAATAGTCCCCTAACATCTGTTCTCTCCTATTTAATGATACTACAAAGTTTTAGTGGGAAACATGGCTGCCTAACTAGAGACTACATTTCCCAGCAGCTACCAAAGCTGTACATGTGACTTACTGTGGCCAATAGGGTGCCAGCTGGGCATGTGACTTGGTGTAGCCAATGGGGTGCCAGTGGAAGTGAGGCACACTCTCCAACATGTTCCCTGAAAAGGAATGTGTGTGCTGCTGATGGAGAAGAAAAACTGGGATCAATGCCTCAAACTCAAAGACAGAATCTACATGTGAGGAAGGCCTAGGTGTCCCTCCTCCTACCTACAGACACTATTACATGACAGAAGTGAATTTAAGCCTTTCTAAATGCCACTGTTAATGCATGCAAACCAGTACCCTAACACACATACACTCGTTCATATACCCATTCAGCACTGTTTAACGAGTACTTGTACTCTCTCGTGCCACAGGGTGTATGATTGACACCCACCCACTTTGAGGTCACAGTGTCATTGAGAAGGGAAAAAATCTACAGCCTCTAAAAGTTGATAGCTATATGCAAATTAAGCCTGGAGATAATAAAAATGATGCCATCAGAATTTCATTGATTACTACTGTAGGGAGAAATTGTGAGGAAATTGGAAAAAACCCCCAAACAGGGAAAATGGCTAAATCTAAGGAAAATGAAGGTAAGTTGGTTGGACGTTTATACAAAACCCTTCACAAATCCCCGGAACCTGATTGGACAATTGAACTCAAAGCTGATTGGCTCAGGCCATTCCGTGGGTGAGCTATATAAGGAGCTGCGCTGTGGCAGCTCCATCCTTTTTTGCCAGGACCATTGGCAAGGAAACAACTTCACCCTTTTGGCCCGGATCTTTGACCACCAACAAGGAAACACCCCGTTCTCACCTGAACCACCGATGAGGAAACAGCCTTCCTTCTCTCTCCCAGACCTTCGGTGAGGAAAGAACGCTCCCCTCACCATGATCATCAACAAGGAGAGAACCCGCTCTCCATCTGATCACCAATGAAGCAAGAACTCCTCGTGACCACAGAGACCACCAACATGGGTGTTTGCCCCTGGAAGGCAAAAGCGCCCAAGGCTTTTCCTTTCTCCCATCTCTGCCGGCGTCCCGAGGGCTGCAAGAGTCCGCACCCCTCACCCAAGGGTCCCAAGTGAATTGTGTTTAGTATCTGTGTGCACGGCAGAGCCGCCCATCTGAACATCCAGGCTGGACTGGGAGGTGCACGCCCCACAACTACAAGCTTATTTGGATAACTTCTAAGTGCCTGTCACTGTTGGAGGAGCTGGGAAGACAATAAGGAATTAAACACTCTGAGGGAGTGGGCATGCAGGTGGAGAGGGGCAGAGGAGATGACAATAAACAAGCAAGCACAAAAATCAACAAAGAAACATCAAGCAGCAGTAAGTACCTAGATGAAACTAGATGGTGTGGTCAGAGAGGGAATGGGGGGCAGGGTAGAGGGAATAGTCAGCAAGCAAGGAGGTGACATTTCAGTTGATACCTTCCTGATGAGAAGAAGCCAGCCATATGACAAGCTGGAAAAAGAATGTTCTAGATAGAGGGAACGGCCAGTTCAAAAGCCTTAGCGCAAGAGCAAAACTGATAAGCTTGAAATTCAGAAAGAAGGTCCATCGAGTAGGAACACTGTGTGTGGGGGTGCAGAGTGAGTGGGGGAGTTAATATAAATATTCATGCGATAGTCCATACAACACTAAGAACCACGAGAGGCATCGTTGCAGATTAGATTTACCAGAGGAGGCTTTCTGGAGGAGTTGGGACTTACATTGGATGGAGATGAGGTCTGATGATTTAGATGAGCAAATAAGACCAGGGAAGTCATTTAGAAAAGGAGAAAGAAAGGTGAGTGAGGTATGAAAGCAAAATTGGACCTACGATCCTTTAAATGGCTGTATGGACGGCAGATGAGCAGCCTGTGCTCCATGCCTGCCGCTTCCCTACCCATAGCAGACATTGCTAATCAACCACAGCACTTTTCCCATCGAGTCTGAGTATGGCCTTAAATCCTCATCCTTCATCAGTTGTGATCTATTCTTCTGGGATATGAAAGAGGCAAAACTCTGAGGTACCCTTGAATTAACTGAAAGGCTTCCCTTACCACCCAGGGAGAGTAGAAAGAGGAAAATGTCCCGCTTAAAAATAACCGAACTGGATTTGTACACTTCCTCCAGGCAACTCAGTCAGATGCCTCCCACTCAGCAATAGCACGCTCAGCCTTCCCTTCAGCCCCGCCCAGCCCAGAGCCCTAAACCTGAAGCCACAACCTGGCTTTGCCCTTTTGTCTCCTGTTCCCATTCTCCTGTTGATGACTGCGCAAGCCAACATTGTTTGACTGAAAGAAATCTCCGCTCCCACACGCTGCCTCCTTCACCACAATGCACATGGCTTCTCACGTCGGTCCTGTACGCGTTGGCTCCTTGCTTCAAGGCTTGGTGCTAAACTGTTTTCTTTGACATTTCAGGCCCTGCCTGGAAATGCTTTGTTGTTACTCTAGGATCTAATTTCCAGGACTAGGCATGCTCCTGAATTATGGCTGTCCCAAGGGGCCTCTGTGCCCAGGATTTGCTTGCTCTCTGTCCAGCCACATACCCCACCCCAGAGCTGGACACACTGACAGAATCTTAATGTCCATGACATTGACTAAGTGGTTACCATAGGCCAGAAGCCCTTCCCAGCACTTCACACACCTGCCACCCTTAGCCAGACCACCACCAGGAGAGGATGCTCATTAACCTCATGGAACAGATGAGGAAACCGAAGCACATAGCACAACTAGGCAACCTGCCCGTGGTTACAGAACAAATGCCAGGATTTGAACCCAGGTCTCAGTGACCACAGCCTGCTGTCCTGCTCTGCCCTCTCTCTCATCAGCCAAGCCTTCCATCCCATCCTACAGTAGCTGCATTCAAAACAAAGGGTGAAACTTATTTGACTCAGATCTCCTGCCATGGCTTGGATATGTGGTGTCCGCCAAGGGCTCAAGGGTGGGAGGATGGGTCCCCAGCTGGTGGTGATCCTTGAGAGGGGACTGTATCATGAGAGCTCTGTCCTAATCAATGGACTAATCCATTAGTGGATTCATAATTTGATGGCCTTATTAGGGGGTGATGCAAACTAGGAGGTGAGGCTGGGCTGGAGAAGGTCACTAGGGAGCATGATTTTGGAGTGTGTATCTGCTCCCTGCCTGCAGCCATACCACCGTGGTGTGCGATCCCATCAGATCTCGGAAGCTAAGCAGGGTCAGACATGGTGAGTACTTGGATGAGAGACCACCTGGGAACACCAGGTGCTGTAGGCTTGGGAGAAGGAACCAGCAGCCCATCCCAAAAATCAATCAGCCAGTGAAAAACCTTAGGAATAAAAGCACTAACACGCCTGCAGCCGTAGCCCTGTGGCATCCGATCCCATCAGATCTTGGAAGCTAAGCAGGGTTGGGCCTGGTTAGTACCTGGATGGTAGACCGCCTGGGAACACCAGAAGCTGTAGGCTTGGGAGAAGGACCTGGCAACCCCCTCCCAAAAATCAATCTGCCATTGAAAACTCTAGGAACAGCAGAGAAGCACTGACAATAGTGTTTCCCCTGTTGTACAGAGGGTCACTATTAGTCGGATACCGACTTGACAGCACCTAACAACAACAACAACAACAAAAGCACTAACAACACTGTTTTGCCTGTTGTATGTTGGGTCGCTGAGTTGGATACAGACTTGGTGGCACCTAACAACAACAATCTGTTCCTTGAATGATCCTCCTCCTCCTCTTCCTCCTCCACTTCTCCTTCCTCTTCTTCTCTCTCCTCCCTCTCCCCCCACTCTCAGCCACTATGAGGTGACCAGCTCTTCAGCACACCCTTCTACCATAATCTTCTGCCTCACAGGCCCAGAAGCAATGTCAGCCAACCATGAACTGAAGTCCTGCCACCATGAGCCAAAATAAATATTTCCTCCCTTTAAGTTGTTTCTTTGGGTATTTGTCACAGCAATAAGAAGTCTGACTAATAATACTTACTTTCCACCATAATGCAAACGTTTTCAAAGTGGGCAGCCTGCCCTTTTAAACCATCCATGAAACAAATGTTTATTGAACAACTACTCTATACTGGGGCTGGGATTTAGCTCAGTTGGTAGAGCACTGCGCTGCAGTCTCTGAGGTCCTGAGTTCAATTCCCAGTCACCACAAAAGGGAGAAGGACCTGGCAATCCACTCCCAAGGCAATCCCAAAACAGTCTGCCATTGAAAACCCTACGAGGGTCACTATGAGTTGGATACCGACTTAATGGCACCTAACAACAACAACAACTCTATACTAGGCACTGCCCGCCTGTGGAATGTCGTACCAGGAAGTCCTTTTACCCTTGCAAAGGTGTAATTCTCAAAATGGTGACAGAGCTCCAGTGCTTATTGTTTGGTTGTTTTTTTTCTGCAGGTCTTGGGGAATCTTTCCCAATACAAATATTTTCCAAAAATTACAGACTGAAACGAGCTTCAGGTGATAGATGTGGAAAAGATTATAAAAAGAAGAAATGTGCTGTCTTTCCCATGCACTGTTGATTTTACTGCAAGTCCTCTCAGCTACTTGGTTTTTGAAATAACATGGAACTAGAGAAACGCCAATCACTGTGAATGAATCGCAGCCACCATGGCACGGGAGAAAAGCTTGTTGCAGAAGGAGACCTGGTTCTTTGTTATCACTTAAATAAAGGAATGCACCAAACAATACAATAAAAATAGAAATACAAGCATGGAAATCCCGCACACCACGCTGAGAACATGGGTTAGCTTGGTAGGGACCTGTGGTTGGGGCAGGAACTCCATCTGCTCTGGTTTCTTAAACAGGATGTAAGGGTAAATGTCTGTTATATTATTTCTTACACCTTTTGTGTGGATGAATTTTTTTTACATTTAAAATAACTTTAAAATACACATCTGGATAGCATGTGGTGTCTATGAAGTTGACCGTAAGAAATGCCAATGTTTGGCCATCGTTAGCCTAGGAAAGGACATTTTCATATGGTCAGCACAAAATACGGGCCTGTGGTGCATCAGTTCACCCAAAATCAGCCTTTCTAGTAACTCAGTTATGGATGATTAAGAACAGAGAGTTCTGGGTGCAGTGGGGGCGGGGTGCTGCCGGTGTGCACTTGCACCTGTGTGTGTAAGTCAGAGAGAGAGAAAGAGAGTTCTTAAACTCTAATTGACTTGTTTTTAAGGGACAGAACTAAAATTAACCTAAGAGTTAAAATGTACAGAGAATGAGAGAAGAGAATTTTCAGCAAAAGTGGCCAAATACACACACTTTTCTGCAGCCCTTGGAATGACTTATCAGTCCTATGAGGTGCCTAAGATAACCATCATTGATCATTCCTTAACAGCCTGAAGTCCAGTGAGCTAAACTCTTAACCATTAAAGTCACAAGGAAAGCTTTATTGGAAAGATAAACCAGGCAATTCATTTTGAAAGTGCTGGGCTAGGTTCCATTATTTTAGAACTCACCCCCCAGCAACAAAAAAAGGTCTATTTATGTCAAACAAGGCAACACATTCCAAAAACAGGAAGAATGAGAAAATTATATTGTGTTGATATTATTTCAATATCCTCTGTGGTCTTTTCAGCCAGAGTGTCCCCAAAGAGGTGTACCACTTTTTTAATTCATAGGGCTTTAAGGAAAAATCAGGCTGTTAGCAGAGAGCAGAGAGAGGTCTGTGCCTGCAGCGCAGATAATGAGAGGGAGCAAACTCCTTATGTGGGGCAGTTTGAGGGCACAGAGAGACACCCCAGGAGCCTCTTAGAAATGCAAATTCCTGCCCTGCCCAGGACTGGGGGCAAGGGCTCCAACCCTGAGCCCAGGAACCATAGCATGCTGAGTGCTTCAGATGCCTGGTATCTACTGACCTCACCAAAAGAGAAAGATCATCCAGAAGGGGCTGGCCATCCTCAAACTCAGCTCACTTCTCCCAAACATGGCTCCTTTTGAAGTTTTTAAAAATTTATTATAACAGTCATTATTATTATTTTCAAGCCAGGGTCTCACTATGTAGCCCAAGCTGGTGTCAGACTCATGGTCCTCCTGCCTCTGCCTCCACAACGCTGGCCTGATAGGGATAGGCCACCACGCTCACCCCAAGCAAGGATTTTCGACCAAAGGCAGGCATGTCCTTGCCACCTGTTTGGAGTTCATTCTGAACAGGAAAAAGCATCTAAACTAACATGTTGCATTTGCCAGCCTACAAAATGGTTTCATTCACTTAGGCATAAAGCAAATACTTGCTGAACACCTATTAAGTGCTAGGTACCGTGACAATAAGAGATTCAAGTTCAAGGTAAAAGGAAGAGAGGGAAGGTGGTTGGAAGAAAGGGTTAAAGGGAAAAACAACTAAGCAAGAAGGGCAAGGCAGGATTTTTAAAGAATTTTTATTTCCCTGGAAGCTCACTATGGAGACACAGTACATAATTTCCAGCGACTACTTTATCTCTCTGCTGATTGCACATGGATCCTTCTTATTTCCTCTCCTGGATGATAAGCTCCAGGGAAAACGATCTCATTTGTTATCCACAACAAGAGATGGCAGCATGTGAGGGAAGCTCTTGTGTGTGGCTGTTGGGACTTTAGGACTAGGTCACTGCATTGCAGATAGGATGGGGCCTGAAAGACAAGTAGAAGAGGCCAAGGTGCTGTGGCCTTGGATCACATAATGACCGCCTGGGACCTTATTGGGGACATAAGGAACAGCCTCCTGATTCCCTGCCTTCTGTGAGCCTCTGACCCCTCCCCACACATAGCCCTGCTTTGCTGGATCTCAAACATTTCCCCCCCGGGATGGTCAACAGTCCTAGCTTCCCCAGGAGTGATGGGTCTAGGACATGTTCAGCACAGAAATGGGGGTATCCCAGGCCACCCAGGACTAACTGGTCATTCTCTGTCACGGACTCCCTACAATCCTGACGAACCAATGAGCTCCCACTGTGGGCACAGGGAGGATGCTGGGCCCCTCCTTCCTTCACCAGCTTTGGGCAAATGAAGGGACATGTCTGAGCCTCAGTTTCCCACTTAGCAAAGTGGGAAAAAACATCTCCCCTAGGTGTTACCATGAGGACTGGACAAACCTCTGCTCTTGCTCTGTCCTCTGCAGGGAATAGTCTCCCCTTCCCCACCCCCGGTTGTGGGTCTGGATGACCCACCTGCCACCTAGCAGCTCTGTTTAAACAGCGTTTCTCAGACGTCCCAGGCCCCACATTCAAATCACCAGCACAGAGCACAGCTCCTGGCACACGGTAGGTGCTCAGAAAATATTTGGGGACTGAATGAACAGTGCACAACATAGGCTGATCACCGCCGAGTCCGTAAACAGCTCATTTCCTGAATACCTAAAACGGCAGGTGCACTGCTAAGTCTGTTTTTTTTTTTTTAAGTTAAAATAAAACTCCAAGGTCACATTTGCCCTCCACCCCAATCACCCAAGGGGGTGCCCACTCAACTGTCTCTTGGAACGAAAAGCCTTCATGGAATATCAACAATGTAGGTTGTGACTTCTCAGAAGAAGCCAGGTGCTGTAGCTTAGCCAAGGCAGGGACTCTCTCTGCCTTATCCTCCACGAATGGAGGCTGTCTGAAGGCCTCTAAGTTACAACACAGTGAGCCAATGCCTAGTTCTCCTCAAATTTCAGCACGAGAGGACACTTTCTAGACTCCATACTCAGTCTCTCCTTCCGCAAGACTGAGCACTTTGAAGTTACTATTGAAAGTTTCCTTTCATTAAAAATGCAAAGTAAACCAAGAAGCTACCAAATCCTATGGCCTCAGCCTTCCCTCTGACTTCATCTCAGTCCATGAGCAGCGGTTTTCTTTTCCTTCTCCAGCTGAGCTCCTCCTCATCTGTGGCCTGTCTGCCTGCTATTCTCCATGAATGAAAGACATGTGGTTTGGGACCGTTTAGCTGACTCACCCTGGCTTAAGAAAACCAGACTTCTTTCTGTTGCTTACAAACAAGAATCTTGAGAGGGACACTGTCAGGACCACTCATTATTAGAACTTACCCAGCTGAACCTCCGCTCATCATTCAAGGCTCTGTGTCAAAGCCACTTCCTAAAGCTTTCCTCACTACACCAACTGAAGTCTCTACTTGAACAGGATCTTCCCACAAGTGAGAAGAAGATCAAAATTAGAATGTGAAAAGTTTATCTGGAAGGTATACTAGACCATTTCCTGTTACTATAACAAAATACTTGAAGATGAGTTACTCTATCAAGAAAGGAAATTTATTTAGTTCACAGTTTTGGAGGCTACAAGCCCAAAAGTGGTGTTCTCACCACTTCAGCCTCTGGAGAGGGCCTATGAGCAGATGACATCATTACAGGATTTCACATAGGAGCCAGAGATCCCATCACCAGACAGGCAATCAGGACAAGGAGAAGGGGCCAGGTTTTCTCCTCTTACAGCACCCTCTTGAGGGAATGAACCAGAAAGTCCCAAGAGAACTACCTTAGTCCCTTCCAAAGACAGCATCCCCAGTGACTTCCCACTAGGCTCCACCTCTTAAAGTCCCACCACCTCTACACCACCTTCCTGAGGACCAAACTTCCAATATGTGAACTCCTGGGGTGAAACCACATCCAAACCACCACGGCAAGAGGTGATCCTGATAAGCCAAGCAGAGGAAAAAGGAAGTAAGAAAGGAAGAGAATGAAAATTTTCTTATTAAATGGGCTACTTCCTGGGCAACTGGAGTTCCATTCTCCCGTGGAGCTCCAGGACATGGTAGACAAGGGGTTCACCATCATCCCACCTGAAGCGTGAGGAGGCTGGGGTATTAATACTCCAGTTCTCACTTGACATTGGCTGAGGGCTGTTCCTTGGGGGCATTAATTCCACAGCACTTCTTCCTGAGCCATACATGAAGGCCAAGGGATAGCTCATCACATTTGGACACCATTGGCACCTAAGAAGATGGTTTGCATCAAGGGGACGGGGAAGAGGCACTGCAAAGGTCTGCCAGTCTCCCTGATACGTTCCCTACCATTTATTTCCTACCATTCTTTCACATTTAGAGCAACTGTCAGGAAACTCACGAATTTATTTGTTTAATGTCTGTTTCTACCACCAAATTGTGAGCTCCATGAGCCCAAAGGACCATATCTGGCTGCTCCCACCAGATAAAACAGTCTCTGTTTATATGGATTGGATAACTGAGCTGAAGGGGGAGGAGCTAGATGGGCACAACCACCTACTACATAAGTTCTAAAATGCTTTTGCTGGATTAAATTTTTTTAAAACAGTGATTAAGGAAAGAATATAACCTCCTAAAATATAAGCTTGAGTTTTAAGCTCCAATTTCGGTTAAAACGTGAAGAGAAAGTGCATCTTTGAGTCAAGTTCTTTAAGCCTCTTCTTAACTCCAAGCACTCATGATTTCCAAAGAATATTAATTTCCAAATACATGAATTTGGGTTTTATGGTTTTTTTGCTTTTTAATTTTTTTTTTTTTTTTTTTTTGGCAGTACTAGGGGTTGAACCCAGGGCCTCATTCTTGCATGCTTTACAAGTGCTGGACCACTGAGCTGCATGCCCAGCCCTTTTTTTGTTTTTTTAAATTTTCTGAGACAAGGTCTCGCTAAATTACATAGACTGCTTCTGGTCTCAAACTTGCAATCTTCCTGCCTCCACCTCCTAAATTGCTGGGATTGCAGGCATGCGCCACTGTGCCCAGCTTGGGTTCTACGTTTTTATGTACAACTTTCTATAGGTCTAAATCACCTTCACATTCATCATTTTGGTGGCCACAAACAAAATTTTATTAAGTCAATAGACTTGTTTATTATACCATCAAACTACAAGCTTCTCTTTAAAATTTCTTTAGAGTATGTGACCAGAAGTAGAATTACTCTCTCAGAATGAGTGGCAGAAATTTCTGCTTGCCTTTCTCCTAATGTCTATTTCTTTTCCTCCCATAATAATAGAATTTTTAGCTGGATACATGGCAGTCTAAGATAGAGACTACACTTCCCAGAGTCCCTTGCAGCTAAATGTGGCCAGGTGACTAGTTCAAGCCAATGGGATGCAAGCATACACAATATACATAACCTCTGAGTCGTGCCCTTAAATGGGAGCAAGTCCTTACCTCGCCCCTTCTTCCCTGTAACTGGCTGGCCTGTGGAATAGTAGCATGCCATGTTGCACTCTGTGATCAGAAATAACCCTCAGGGATCGCAAGTTCGAGACCAAAGGTAGTCTGCGTAACTTAGTGAGACCCTGTTTCAAAAACTAAAAAAAAAATGGGCTGGGGGCGCAACTTAGTGGTCCAGCACTTGCAAAACATGCAGGCACGGGGCCTTGGGTTCAACCCCCAGTACCAAAAAACAAAACAAAACACCTCAGGGTAAGAGGAAAGATGCACAAAGAGAATGAGTTCATCTCAGATAGTCTCACCAACCAGCACCTCCACACCAAACGGAGCCTTTATTTGAGGACTCAACTAATACAAAGTACACTCGTTTTTATGGTTCTTTATCTGCAGATTTTTAGCATGACACTTTCAAAGGATGTTATTATGGCAAAATTTGTGTGACCACCTACCAAACCTAGGGAGGAATTTGATAAACCTCCTTCAAGCCCCAGGCTCCCCAGGGACCTATGATGAGAAGAGGTCACAGGAAAATCAGGACACGAAAGAACTTTATGATCACAGGCATTTTTGAAAGGCTGGGCGGGACAGTGTCATAATGGGATGAGGAGAGATCCTGGTGTGACTTCTGTCCACAGCATGGAAAAGGAACAAAACACAGAGTAACACGGTCACAGAGCCAGCTCATCTGCATCCCATCGAGACTTGCATCCTTAAAACTTTTGCAGACACATAGGCATCTTAGTTGGCATTCAGGCGCTGGACCACGGCATCCAATATCATCCCAAGTAGAGTGCCCTAACTCCAAAACAGGAGTGTGAGGGCAAAGGGAAACTCATTACTGATTGACAGCATATAACACATTTTGCAGCTAAAGAACTCTTAGCTCAAATTATTTGAAATTGTCATTTTAGGAGCATGGGCTCCAGGTAAACACTGTCAAAACAGGGAATGTGAAGGCCGGCTCCCGAGTCTTGGGTGCCTTGCTTCTAATACTGTATCCCTTCTTTGCTGTATTTCATGATTGTCTCTCTGTCTTGTGGCCTCCAACCACAGGCCAGGGCTCCGTTGGGACTGGACAGGACATTAGAATTCATTCAGCTAACCCACTTCTTGCCCTCCCTCAGGCTCTGCAATCAAGAATTGAAATCAGCCACTACGTTTTTGGCCAGCACCAGCACCAGCCCTACTGAAATGCCTCTAGTGACAGAGAACTCACAACATCTCAAGGCAGCTTCTTCTGTTATAGGACAGCTTCAGAGCTGAGCTCAGGCCAAACCACAGCCCACCTTCCATGGCTCCCCTCACCCTGATTCTGCTCACAGGACCCTAGAAGCTCTGTTCCCCCACTCCTATGGGTGTCCTGTAGATATCTGAAGGCTTCTATCACGTCTTCTCACTGAGACGTTTTAAGGCATCGGGTTTGGCCTTTTCCAACTCCCCCTCTACCCAGTCCATCCTTACCCATCATCAGGCCCTTTCCTGGCATCCAAAAAGCATAGTTCCTGCTCATACTCCAGCTCTCTCCCTAGCGCACCTAGGGGGCTCAATACACTGGTCTGGGGATAGAGATTAGGGCACCATCAGCTACCGAAGGTATCTGGAACAGGAAGAGTGAGGCTGCCCAAGGAGGACATCAAGAGTGAGGGCATCAGAGAGCCAACACTGGCACTAAGGAGAACCTCAGCTTTTAATGGGCAGGTGGAGGATGTGATTGAGACCCGAAAGGTCCAAGAAAGGCCAAGAGAACATAGTGGGGGAAACCCCCAAAAAGCAAAGCACAGGGGAGGAGGTGGCCAACCATTCAACCATGTCAGCACATCAGCTCAGGTCAGGAAAAGAGCATATGGTGAACCCCCAACAAACATGGCTGCCAAGAGACGGGGAGGGGGGGGTGGGGACTCAGAGAGCATGTGTCACACAGAGGATGTGGCAGGAAGCCAAACAGCAATGGTTGAGAGGAGGAAGAAGGGAGCAGAAGTGAGGTTTGCAAAGGTAGATTTCCCTTTCCTGAGAAGTTTGTATCAGACTAGGAGACGTTTTGGACAGGAGTCTCTGACGTGCAGGTGAATAAGTATTGAGCAGCTACATGGCTAGGAAACATGTTCTGCAAATTTTTAAAATATGTGATGCAATGATAGGAATACATGGGGAAGAACATGGGAAAGGGGAAAAAATCAATGAGAAGATAACCCATGATTGCATACAACTTTTATTGCATGCTAATTATGATTCCTACTTTTTTCTTTTCTTCTCTACTTGATACTATCATATAAAATATGTATGATGATGAATGTGTAAGCAAAAGTGATTTAATAATTATATAATGATATAGCAAATGACTTACTACTCTGTATCCCACCAACATTTATAAAGAAAATATGTTCTGGTGATAACTTCCTCCTCCCTCAACAATATATAATGCTTAATAAACCATTATATTAATAACACATTAAATATTTATTCTCCCATGTGTCCATCAGCTTGTCATGCTGCGGGGGTGTGCATGTTGCTGTGATGCTAAAAGCTATGTCACTAGTATTTCAGATTCCAGCAGGGCCACCCATGGCAGGCAAGTTTCAGCTGAGCTTCCAGACTAAGACAGATTAGGGAGAAGGACCCAGAGCCCACTCCTGAAACAATTAGCCATTGAAAACCCTATGAATAGCAGAGAAGCACTGTCAAATAGAGTGCTCAGAAGTGAGCCACCCAGCCTGGAAGGCATTCCAGGAATGACTAGGGAAGAGTTGCCTCCTCAAAGTAGAGTTGACCTTAATGACAGGAATGGAGTAAACCCCTGGGACCTGCTGCTGATGATGTGGCACAACTCAACATGAGAAGAAACATAGTGACTGCAACATTGGGTTCAAACATAAAAAGATCATGTGCGTGGCACAGTGTTGGGGAGTGGTTTGTTCTGTTGTACATAGTGCTGCTATGGGTAGGATCTGACTTGACAGCATCTAACAACAACAAATGTTTATTATTTAAGCTAAATAATTTGTCCTTTTTGAAAATGTAAGACCAGAGTAATAGTTATTCAACAAACATCTGGTGAACTCTTCCTATGTGCCAGGCCTATGGTAGGCATGGGGTAATGAATAAGATAGAAAAATAAATATGGTTAAGTGAATTTCTGAAATTCTTAATTTAAAAAGTCAGAAAAGCTATGAGCACCTAGACATGTGTGTAGACTTTCTGTAACGCATGTATGCCTTTGTTTTCACTTTTTATACTGAGGTATAATTTGCATGCAATAAAATGAAATTTTTCAGTGTACAGTTTGATGAGTTTTGACAAGTACACCCCAATCAAGATAGAGAACATGTCCATTACTCCCCAAAGTTCTTTCATGTCCCTTTATAATCAGAGTTACCCCCAGGCAACCCTGCTCTGCTTTCTATCACTATAGATTAGTTTCGGCTTTCCCATAGTTTCATATAAATGGATTTGCACTCTTTTCTGTCTGCTGCTTTTGCTCAACATGTTTTTGAAATTTATCCACGTGGTTGGGCACATCAGCAGCTTCTTCCACTTTATTCCTCAGTAGTATTCCACTGTGTAAATGAATACACCCTGAATTCTTTATCCATCCAACTGTTCACAGACATTTGGGTTGCTTCCTATTCTGATTAATTATGAATTTAACTGCTCTATACATTTACAAATAGCTCTAGCCATGTTTCCTTTCTCTTGTTGTTGTTGTTGTTAGGTGCCATCAAGTCAGTATCCGACTCATAGCGACCCTCTGTACAACAGGGGAAACACTATTGTCAGTGCTTCTCTGCTGTTCATAGGGTTTTCAATGGCAGATTGATTTTTGGGAGGGGGTTGCCAGGTCCTTCTCCCAAGCCTACAGCTTCTGGTTTTCCCAGGCGGTCTCCCATCCAGG